>JABRPJ010000020.1:0-235669 GCA_013461525.1 Naganishia randhawae
GTTGTGTAATGTTATTGGTATTGTGTGTGACCGCTTGTGACGGTATACCAGAGGGCATATCAAGTTGTAAAGATGGATGCCCGTTTAACGGATGGAATGCGCCGACAGAATTCATCTGCGAGTTGCCTGCGCTCAACATTCGAAGCTGGCCGAATGTTGCGGAGTCGAATATCGACTGATCCATATTGGACATCGATTGGTCGATACCCAAGCCAAGTTCTTGACTCATATCCGAAATTTGTGAGTGAAAAGAAGCTGACATAGGATCACTAAATGCAGGTAAAAATGAGCTCTTGCTAAGTTTACTCATTATCAAATGTAAATGGTAATCCTACTTTGAATTGACTTCTCTCATCGGGCTGTCCGAAGCTTTTATAGGAGGCTCTTGCTTGATGTCGCTTAGAGCAGGAGTTGAGGTCTTGGACAGATGGTTGGGCGCGGATGCACTGGACGACGAAGGCGCGTTTATAGCCGAAAGCATCAATCCCGCAGGAGTCGTCGTCCCGGCAGCATTGCTTTGCCATCGAAAACAGTGAACCAGTCAGTAAAACAGAAAAATCGTGGAACGATAGAATGCCATCATACCTTGCTTCCAGATGCCCAACAGGCAGGAAGAAACGGGTAGACACTGCAAGTTCTTTTCCATCCGCACCCAGAAACTGCGATCAAGTATAATCAGAGAAATGGGTGGGGTAGCGAGCACTGAACGATGACGTACCACCGCTGTGACGGTAATGTCAGCTGATAAATCTCCGTCCATCGGAATACCTTCCAAGCCTTTGACATCATCTCTCCACTTGAGCCATGATGGCAGCCCTTCGAATCTCCAATCTACCTTAAGACCACTGGTGGACGCCTGGGGATCCCAGACTTTTGGCTGCCAGGCGAACTTGGATCCGTACCAGGCATGTAACGGGTCTGGTAGATGTATCTTCCGCTGAAAAGGTCGGAATATCCATTGTCCATCTGGAAGCTTTTTGGCATCAACGTTCCAAATGTGATTGCCCTTTGACTTGGATTTTTTCCCGTCATCATTGAATCGAGAAATCAATTTCTGGTTCCACAGGTACGATTTGATCTTTTTAGCAGGCAAGGTCTCCTCTAGGATGCCTTTCTGTTGTAGCTGAAAGCTCAAGTTTGGTCAAAGTCTGTATAGAAATATGAGACGTGGTTCTGAACGGCTTACCAGTTCGGAAAAGGCATTTGTGAAAGCTTGGATCCTGAACTTGAACGGGCGGAAGTCTGTCGATGCATCCAACCTTTCCATTTTCTTCTTCATCAGTGGTTGATGGATAAGCTCACCCTTGGCGTCTGTGGCGCCGACTATCTCGTCAATTAATAAATCAGCTCGGACCCTTAGGTGCATAATCGAGAAAGAAGAACTGACGGTTGGAACAGATATCGTTCAAGAAGCCATACATGATCTTATCGAGTTGTATACGGATCTCTTCAGATATCAGATCTGGTGGCTGTATTAAGGCTCCTTCTGGTGTTGGAGCTTGGTCTGAACTTCTACGTCTTTTGGACGGACGACGCTTGAGGTGTCCTTCGTCGTCATCTGAATCTTCCTCATCCTCTAGATCACCATCCTCGAGCGCGACCTCGGAATCCATTCCAGTGAACTGGTAATTGGACATACTTGCTTGCTGAGGCATTAGGGATGTCATGCCCAGGGTTGTCAAGGTCGGGATAGCACCAGTTGTTATACTTCGCGCATCGCCCACGCGCGGCCGGGGTGCGATTAAACGCCCATCAACTATCGAACCACGACGCCCGACAGTGGTAGGTTGCTGAATTTGTCCTAATGGCGGAATTATATAATTTCCGTCCGCCATGACGTGTGGTGTTGGCCAGTTCTGCATAGCAGGGTCCATTTGCATGGCTATTGCTGTTGGATGACCGAACGTAAAAGGCCCACTTTGGGGCGCGTTGCTGACATTTGAGAGGGGTGATGGATTCGCCGGTGTATGTGTCTGAGGAATATGTTGGGGAAGGGCACCCGTCAAGGTGGGCATCGCATTCATGGGAACAGTCATCATGGGCTGCTGCGCTGGGCCCGCGTGTGGGTATGAATGAGCATGCACTATTTGGGGCGGCATCATGGCTTGTGGTTGAACTGATGTACTGGCTGATGGCTCAATCCCGTCCATCGCTTGCTCGAGACGCATATATTTGGTTTGGCCTGCCGCCTCCACATCCATCAGAGGCGACTCGGGTGCAGATCTCTTTACACTGCTGGATGCGGTTGCTCTTGATAATTCAACTGGTGCGAGCAGAGATCCAGTAGTAGGCCGTGAGGCATTACCCAAGACATCGTGTGTGCTAGGACTGGGTGGGTTCGTCGTTGTTCCCAGGGTAATGTTAATCGGCGTGATAGACTCCATACGATTATTGAGAGTCTGCCTCATGACAAGTGGACTCGGCTGGCGTTGAATCGTGGCAGCAGTGAAAGTTGACATCTGGCCGGATACCGAAGCCGCACTTGACGGTGTCTTCGGCTCGTTCTCCTTGCTGACGATAGCCTTCTTGATGTCGTTAAGATACTCATCAACCGCCATCGGATGGTTGAGCTGTGCTTCATTGATCGCGGCCGTCAATTTGTTCTGTAGACTGGATGACAGAGCGAATTAGCTAAAACGTCGTGACGCCAGTGTCCGCTGATACGTACTTCGTCAAAAAACTGAGTTTTTCCCTTAAATCATGTGATAGTTCCTCTACCTGATTGCTATCGGTCGCAATCGAAAGTGGTTGGCCTGAAGATGTCTGCGCATCTTGGGATGTCATTCCTTGTGAGCCATCCAACGTGCTCATTAGCATTCCGACATTGCTCCCTTGAGCGGGACCGGCGGTCGAAGGACGTCTGCTCCCCATCCTACTTTTGGAGCCGCTGCCGTCCTCTCCCGAACCAGCGGACCCCGGGATATGACTCGATTGATGAAACGACGTCTGCGAATTGGACACCGACATAGGTATAGGCTTCATCTTGATCTCGCTCATTCCGTGGCCGTAATTCAAGGCCTGGCTTTCGAGAGTTGGAACAGCATTGTATTCTTGCAGTGACCTTGGCGCTTCCTGCTGAGTCAAGTTGGCGCTCATGACTCTCTGAGGCGTCGTAAGGACTGCATTCATGAATGCTTTGTTTTCGATTTCTTGTGCGAACATTTGGCTACCTGGACTCGACGGAGCCGTATGCGATATCATGGTGTCTCGGGGCTGAACGTTAAAAGGTGACGCGGGGACAGGGGAAGGCACTTGCGTTCTGGGCATATGATTCGAAATGTGATATATAGATTCCGGTGTTGCATGTACGCTTCCGTTGACGATTGAGGTCACACCGGGCTGGTAGGTACCGAATTGCATCGGGAGTATTGGGACAGTACCGACTGTCATACCTCTAGGCCTTGTGGGCACGTGTTGAGAAGGATTTGACACCCCAGCTGGAGTACTGAAGGTCATCATCCCGTTCGCTGGGTTACTAGCCACTGGGCTGACCGGCTGGGAATTCAGCACATGCCCATCTGCTGCCAACTGGGCATTCATGCCGTTCATTGCATTCATCATAGCTATGTGTTGCTCGACTTGCAGATTCTTCGCTTGGTTGTTCTGCCCTGCAGTATTGAAATGACTTCCATGAACACCCGACGGTCCTGTATTAGGAAAATATGCATGTTGATCCATTCCTTGCAGAGGGGAAGAGCCCAAGTTTTGCGAGTTTTCGAGTGAGACATTGCTCGAGTTCTCTGCGGAAACTCGTATCGGAGAGGAGTCCATGCCGTGAGCAGCTGGATCCGACGGAAAATCAAATGGTATACTAAATCTGTGTACCTGATTGAAGTGAGAAGGTTGAGAAATCGACCTTGCACGACTCTGTTGCTGCTGAACCTGCTGTGGCTGTTGTGACTGTTGTGACTGTTGAGCTTGATGAGCTTGCTGGGCTTGCTGGGCTTGCTGAGCTTGCTGGTTCTCAAGCTGAGTCTGAATTTGCTGAGCTTGTTGAAAATGCTGCTGAGCTGCCAGAAGGTACTGTTCGATATCTTCTTGAGGTTGCTGCGGGTTGGTCGACAAGGGGAGAACACTCTCCCCTCCCGCGGTAGATTCTGCGTTGGTCGTAATACTGTACCCGTCGTTCAACGTATTTAGTGGCGCATGTCAACGTTGCTCTGCTCAACCTCGACTTACGTTGAAACAGGGGACGTCAAGGACGACCCGGGTTCTTCCCTGCTCAAATCTGATGTATTCAGAGACCACAATCCTCCTAGACCACCTGATCCACTAAAATTGAACTGGCGGTCCTCCAGATTATTCCCTAGTATACCTGTATCGAACGAGACTCCTTCAAATCCAGATTGGATGTCGGGATCTACTTGGCCCGTCCGCGCAACTGAGGTATTCGAGTCGTTGCGACTATGAAAGGGCTGGTGGTATCCAAAAACCTGACTTGTCGAACTCTCAAAATGTTTGTGTCCACGTCCGTTTGCGGGCTCTGTTCCCGTACTTGGCGTCTGGGGCGGTAAAAAGGTATGATCCGTAGAGGTGAGGTTGGAGTCGTAGGACTGCATAAAAGCGAAGCAGGGTTTTGTAAGCCGCTGTGATGGCCTATCTTGTTTTGCGAAAAAGTGCAGGTATTTTCGTAGAGTTGTGCCGAGAGAAACGACAGTGTGAGGATTGGACGAGTCGAAGTCGTTGAAAACGATAGCTGTCTTCCAAGGAGACGTTCGAGCTCTACGGTTGTGGACACGATATATAGAATGTCGTGAAGCAGCAGTGGTTCCCAAGGAAGGATGTCGTTTGAGTGTGCTTGCCGTGCTATCGACGATGTTGAGCAACCACTCGAAGTTATTTGAACAGGTTGAAGTTGGTTACCGCTGGGACGAGATTGAGACTCGTGTTACTGCATCGCCAAGGTGACTGCTTGAAGATTGCGGGGCAAGCATGTAGTTTGAAAGAGGTGTCGGGCAACGCAGTCCGTATGAGGCTCTTGTCGTAGATCCAGAAGATCACTTCAGCTCATCCCTCTGGATTATGGGCATCTGCTAGCTCCTGTCCTCGCGGGCACACGGTCGTTTACCAGCTCATTTCGCACAAGCAAGATTCTGACTCCAACACACGGCCATGGATCATTCCAACTCTCGCAGAAAATCTTCCCATTCGGTTTTTGTTCATCTGCTCCCGGGCAGGTGTCTAATACATGTGGTCCCTTGTGGTGTCTTCTTTGGGCTTGTAGCCCTGCCGAGCGGTCCGCGCTCTGATTATTCCCTCAGGCGGTATTTTTAATCAAAATAGCTACTATCATCGTACCCCAGTCGTTCTCCGAAGAACAGCCTCCGTACTCCCCGCTGCCTGCTTCAAACCTCATAGCTAGCAGCAGTCATTGGTGTCGTAGCTGCTGCGGTTGCGGTAGTAGTAAAGCTGTCCTGCCTAGAGCAGCTCCTAGAGCCATCGTCGATCGTTACGCAACACCTTGGATAGCTGTGCCACTGGATCTGCTCGTGTTGTCTAGAACTTGCGCGATTCCGCGAGTCGCAAACTGGTTCGGTGATGAACAGCTTCCCCCGCCTTCCATCATGTTCGGTCTTTGAGAAGCCAAAACTCGCCCAAACAAGTAATAGTAAAGCTAATAAGCCAGCTCATAGAACTAATCACTGGAGATTCTGTTTGATCATGTCTTGAAGGCGGAAGATTGACGGGAGGAGGGGAACGGGGCTGTGAACCGAGTAGGCGGCTGGTGTCTGACGCTTCCGACTCAAGGACTATACACTCCCCTCCTCCCTAAGAACATTGCTGACAATCAAGAAACGTGCATAACATACGAGCTTACACAGCTGCTGACACACGCCGCGTCAGGTCAACCGTGACGTGGCGTTGTTACTGAGCTTGTCCATATCCATCATATGCATCTTTACCTGCAAGCACCCACAGCAGTAAACTCACAGTCTCAATGGTCTCGCGCAAATCATTGGTCTCTGGAACAAACCGCCTTACGCTCGGAGTGTGTTATGCGCCCGTGGCAAGACGACAGACTGAAATTGGAGGAACAGGTCGACAGGGGAAAATTTCATGCATACAACCATCTAGCGAATCTTCTTGTTGTATATTACAGTGCGTTGCGTATATGTTGCGCATGTGTTGCGTGTGTGTTGCGTGCATTTGCTGCGATGCGCGAGTGGTCCAGGGCATTCAAGAGGAAGACGAGCAGTGGTTTCGGACCTCCATATGAAGCACCAGTCACAAGAGCACGCGATGTCAAGACTGAAAATTCTCGGTGGACGGTAGTGTTTTTGACGGCACCTCGCTCGACCTGAAAACGTTGTCAATATCATCATCGATACCAACTGAACGGATTCGCGGGACGGCGCTCTCGTCAGAAACATCTTCCAAGGTGTTCAAGCTGGCAGTCGAAGCGCTGTTGGAGGATGTCTGATGGTGCGTCGAGCTGTATGAGTGAGATCTGGAACTTAACGGGCTGCATAAAAATGTGGGCGTCCTAGGAGAAGCCTCGGCATCCTGCACCTTGGTGTGTGAAATAGGGCCGAGGGTGAAGAGTGTTGGCGCCGGAGTCGCTGAGACCTTATTTGCTTCAGCAGTCAGGCGTCGAAGCGCTCGATCATTGGCCGCAATGTCAGCTTTGAGCCTACGTAGAGCACGATCCCTTCCGCAGTCTTCATCAATAGCTTTTCCTTCGTCCCAGAGGCGCTCGATGATCTGTGCCCCTGCTTCAGTAGCGTCGGATTCTAGGAAAACCACATCTGACAAGGCTGTCTTCAGCTCGGGATCGAGGTTGTCCGCCCCGCATCTTCTCATCGGAGTTGCGTCCTGTGTCTGCAAAGTTCGAGCTACCTTCGGGTCCAGGTCTTGCAGCAACAGAAGTGCACATGGCAGACGTCTCGAGGTAGCGAAATATTCTGCGAGGTATTTCAACAGATGCCGGAGGATGCCCAGTGTACAGACCTCGGAGTATTCGCCTGGGTGTGGATGGCATTAGCACACGTTGCCTGGATTGTTGTGTCAAAACTTACCCTTGAAACCCCATATAAGGCACTCTACGCCTCCCTTTATCCAATCTTTAAATGCGAAAGAGAAATCTAGCTTCAAGGCGTAAGGAGTGGATGAATCGGTAGAGGGGTTTGGCATTGGGAAACCACCTAGAGGAAAAGAGTCTAGCTACGCCAGACAGGGCAGGCGAAACGAAAGAGCTTACCTTGTATTCGGAGGCAACGTAAACCAATATCTTCCCCTCGCACTCCAATAGGATCGGACATATTCATAGCCTCCTCTTCACTCGATCGAAGTACAGCGAGAGGATTGACATCAGGCGCACTGGACCAGTATTTCCCGGCTTGGATGATTGCCGAATGAACAAGGTGCGAATTCAGGGTCAATGCTGATGCGGCTTGGTCAGCAGCCGTCAGCCTGATGCAGCAAAGAATCACATAAGCGGTTGATAAGGAAACCGTCACTAGCCCAACTTACCATTCCACCTCCATAATCCCACGAGGCTCAAGCCTATCGAATACCAATTGGACTAACGCTTTCGCTCGATCGTCATTAAGCGTTGCTTCTACATACTCCGCTCCTATAAGGGATAGTTTGTAGCAGTTCGTGAAGATGGCGTTCTTCGAGGTTGCAGGAACCGAAGGTGAGTCCCATAGGTCGGGCAGAGTTCGCGTTTGGCTCTACATAAATGGGGCAAGATTTCATCAGACGACGCAATGTGCTGGACAAATTTTAGGTCTGCTTACTCTGGGTGATACCTGCTGATCGACCCAGGCCCATTCATGATCCGCAATCGCGAATCTGAGATCTATGATAAGCCACTCCACTTCTTCGGGCGAGATCATTGGCAAACCATCATACGGAACTTGATCGAAGTCGATTTCGCTATGGTCTCGATAGAGGCCATGTATCGGGTGGAAATACTTGCTAAATGTCGTGAGGGATGCGATGAGAAGCTGACCATTATGTAATGTATTTCGCGCCGCAGAAGATGCTACCGATGAAGGGCTACTGCTCTCTTGGAGGGCGATTGTGAAACTCCCAAACCCTGAGCTTTGTTGGTCCAGTTGGGCAACAGGTGAAAGCAATCGTTGAGGCATTTTGGGAGGTTCAGTCGGATGAAGGCACGAAAGAGACTGGCCAACGTTAAGAGGCATCGTGAAGGGATCGTAGTAGGGATTTAGATTGGGGTGTCTGACATGCGAGGGCACGGAGAAACGCAAAAGGACTTACTAGATGATGCTCTTTATAGAGATCTTGAAAGGGGTGTAATACTTCAATGCCGGAACTCCTTGAAGCGGTGTACGCACTCCTTTCTCCTCCACAACTGATATAAAGGCTATGATGAAATAGGGTGATCAGCTGTGCTGCTAGTCAATACACTGCCGTCGGGACTGCCGGTTTCTGGGAAAAGGACGCTTTGGGCGAAAATACCCTTCGTATGCTCGAGGGGAAAGGAAGGGGGTCCCGGGCAGAGAACGAAAGCTGAAACATGCGGTGTAGAGAGACTTACTCCCGTGAGACTGTTTGTTGGTCCCCTTCTGATTCCTGAGACAATCAGAGATAGCTTCACAGATAGTCGAGACAATATTCTTGATCTCTTTCAAAGATCTGGCCGTAGACAGCTCCGTGGATGACCGCACAGGTGTTGGGTGAGGCTGTTGCTCTTTCTGATGGACACGGTTCCTCCGAGCGCATGGATGTTGAGCCAGGAAAAGATAGTCGAAGGGTTCTCCCGATGGTATGGCGATTGTAAAGCAAGTCGTGCAAGGTGTGGCCTCAATCAGAGCATTCGGACGTTCAAAAGCGTTCAGGTCGTGCGGCGGAGTGGGAATAACAGACCACTGGGTGAAAAGTTCGACGTCATACGACTCGGTAACCAGTCAAAGGCAGCTGAGTGTGGTAACGTAGACCGTGGGAGAGCGACAGGAGAAGTCTGGTTGGAACAGAACCTTACAACGTCACAGGCAGCTACTTCGCAGCTTACTTCGCCCAAAACAGCTACTCAAGGAATAGAGCTCGGCTGCGAAAACATCCCCACCCCTCCAGGCGAGCGATTCCCGGCGGCACCTGCGGCTCTGCGGCAGCAACCATGACCCGTGACGAGATCACCGTCACCCAGACTAGCGCAGGGCAGGATATAGTTGTTTTCTCGTGCTTTGCGGATTGGTTTTGGCTTATTCCAGCCAAGCGCAAAAATTAGTTGCGCCTGAAAGCTTGTTTTAGCTTGCTCCAGCCGATAAAACCCTGCATATTCATATCTTTAAAAGTACGTGCAAAGACGGCAGACATATGCCGACAATAATAACAGTTCTGTATTGATAGCTGTCGGCATAAGCAGCTGCAAAAAAGTGTGCAGGCTAACGCTAGAATCGTTGCTGTTTTCCAGAAGACAGCTCAACCGACGTGCCCAAAAAACTAGAAAGGTGCTGCCCAACAGCTTGATTCCTCCGAGGTTAGCCGGGGGGAGGGGATCGAGGGGCAGAAGCTGGTTGCCCTGATTTGTTACTTTGGTCTTGGAGGTAACACGCTTCTCAAGTAATTCGAGTAACTTCGCTCCTGAAAGGCCCGGACTTTTTCCACGGTTACTAAACGTGATTGTGGAAGATGAATGCAAGAAGGATCAGCGAGGAGGGACAGGCATGGTGGAGCGTTTGTCAAACTTACGTATGGCTGACAAGCAGTCCTGCTCAACTGCCGCTGATCAACTCTGGCCTGCACCTCGGACCCGAGCACTGATATGACGTGTTATCCGAGAGCAAAGTGTCGTACTAAACCGTAAAGTGCATATCAACTTTCCCCCTGCCATATGCTAATGGCGCACGAGTAAAGCCCATTCGTGCCAGGCGTTTAGGGGGCCTGTAAGGTGTTACCACCAATTACACGCTGGGCGACCCACTTATGTGATATAGGTGGGCGCTCTGCTACCCGACTGTCAGCCTGGACCAAAAAAGTCAGAAAAGGCTGATGGGGAAGAAGTAGACGAGCCTCAAAAGAGATTGCTCAACAAAAAGTCGAAACTTTTTGATGTTTGGACTTTGTTTTTGTTTCCTCCACAGTTAGTAGTGTCCTACTAGTATCACGTATCATGATTGCTTTTTCTTTTGTCTCTCTTACTTGTTGTGTCCGGCTTACCTATAAGATTACTCAGCATTTTCTTCATACCTTTTCGAGCGCTTTGCATTGTCCTTATACAAGGGGGGGATGAGAGTTCGCCCCAGTAATACCTATCTACTTCTGATGTCTGTGTTGACATTCGTACTCCAGTTTTATGATGTCAAGTTTCGCGACTCGCGTCTGTATTGGATGTTGCGGCGGATCCGTCAGGTATTCTGTCCCGAACTGAGGTACCATTTCCGGCGAACGGTCTTGGCTATGATCTCGACGGCTTGTGGTTGCGGGACTCCGGATGCTCTATACCAGCTTATGTACCTCGAGGACTCGAATAGCGATGGCTGCGCGCAGCTATTGTGACATGTCGACTTCCTTCAGTACTTTGCGACTGCATCTCCTCGCTGGTCTTTAACCATTTGCCTCTGATCAGCTGGCTCTACCCGGCTGCTCACGAATCGGTGCTCGCAAAGGCTGGCTTCCCCCTGCGTAGCAGCTGTCAGTTGGAGCTGCCAAGCGCGACCGAACAACGCACCGAACGAGAAAGCATAGATTTTACTTATGATGAACCGTGTATCAGTCAATTTGCTTACAGCTTTGCTTATGTTTCTTTCGGCCCTCGGGTTATGTGTGCCACCAGCACTGACCAGTACGCCCAGTCGCTCACCGTGCGATGTAGTGTCGTAATTCAGATCTTGTGGCACCGCACAAGCGAAAAAGGTCAAGTAAGAGAGTGCAAGGGTGCAACCATGGGTGGCAACGTTAACGGATAGGTGACGTGCAAAGACTCGCTCGAAGTAAGGATGAGATCGGGAATCGGAGGCGTAGTTAGAGCCTGAAAGAACGTTTTATCGCCTCTTCATCTGCTGTGACAACGCTTCATTGCTTATATCATATGTTACACTTCTTTCGCTGTTATTGCTGACATGTATCCTCTAGTTGAACAACTGCATTCTAGAAACCTCGCTCTGTAATTGGACCAGTAGGTCAGAAATCGGCAGTCATGCGCTTAGAACAGCTTGAGAACGGTTCGGCCGGCCATCCGCCCAGCTGCCATGTCTTCATAGATGGAAGGGAGGTCGTCCAGAGGCTTTGTGACATAGTGACACTTGACTTTGCCATCCTTCATATTTGCCAATTGAAGCGCTATAATGATTGTGCAAGTAGGATGATCAGTGAATGCTACTTTGCGTTATACTTAGATGACTAACCTTCATGAGCGTCCTGTCGGTTTCCGACGTAAGAACCTACTAGCTTTCTTTCGTACAAAACATGGAAGAAGACTTCGCTCTTGACGAAAGCGCCCGCGGGCAGGCCGACAGCTACGACGGTTCCACCAGGTCGAATGTAATTCAACGCTTGCTCGTAACCAGAAGGACTAGCAGAGGTAACGATGGACGCGTGAGGACCGAATCCATCACCGGTAGCGTTCTTTATGGCAGAAACAATGTCCTTTTCTTCCTTGAAGTCGATCCAAACTTCAGCTCCCAGCTCCTTGCACAACTGCCTTTTAGCAGCTCCCGTCTAATATATGCAAGTAAACTTTGATCAGAACTCAGATACAAGGCCCAAGGCCACTTGCACACTTACGTCAACGGCGATCACTCGAAGTCCCATCAAGTTGGCATATTGAACGCAAAGATGGCCAAGGCCACCGCCAGCACCAGCTATGATTTCGATAAGCTAAGGTCCTGGTTTCGACTGAATTATTGGGGAACACTCACGAACGCATACCCATTGCCCTGCTCTGGCGTTGGACTGTTTCAAGGCTTTATAAACTGTCACGCCGGCGCACAAAATCGGCGCAGCATCGTCCAGCCTCATTCCATCCGGAATTCGGCTGAGGTGGTTGACGAAGGATACAGCATACTGCTGGAAAGATCCGTCAACCTAGTAATCATGTTTTACGTCAGCTGTGTTTTGAAACCAGCGGGGGTACCGGTTGGGCTTACAGTGAATCCTGACAATTTGCTTTCTGGGCACAAAGATTCCAAACCTTGTCTGCAGAATTCACAACGCATGCATGCATCGGCTAACCTATAGGAAACAGGCATGGGTCAGTAACGATCAAACGCTCAAAGAAAACTCGAAACATACCACTTGATACCGACGTTGTCACCGATCTTCAAGTCGGTCTTGGAATTTTCGCCGATAGCAACTACGACACCAGCGCCTTCGTGCCCACCACAGAGGTGGTCTTTGGACTCGAGAGGCCAGTCGCCTTTGGCTGCATGCAAATCGGTCTGAGATATGGAAATAGAGCGTCAATAACCCGCGGAACGGACAATTAAGGTATGAAACTCACATGGCAGACACCGGAATACAAGACCTTGACCAATGCCTCTCCTGGCTTCAGATCCTTGGGCTGCACGACATCGTATTCTTCAATCTTGACGTTGTTCGTATCCTTTTGCACGAAAGCCCCTCGGGCCCGTTTGGGAATGGATTCATTGGCAACGTTTGTCATGGCTAGGTTTGGAGGGATGGCGGATGAGCGTTGATGATAAAGACGAAGGCGATCTAAAATGTAGTGAGTGGAAGTGGAAGAAGGGAGATTGTGTTCGATTCGGCTTGCGACAGGTATATGTACTGATCTTCTCTTGGTCAGCAGCGCCAGGGCATCGTCAGCGTGTTGTCAGCAGTACTCATACTGAAACGCTGTGATGGCTGACCGAGGCCAGAGAGATTGAAGGGACGAACAGGACACGATACGGTCCGGCCGGCCAAGGTTCGTGAGCTACAGCATCAGGTGACACGGGATATCAAATGGCGCTACTCTGTATCAAGGACAAAGTCAGTACGGGCTTCAAAAGCTGCTTCCCAATGGACCAGGGACAATTGTTCACTATCTTCCTTTCCTTTGTGTAGCGTGAGTGCTTGCTGATGCTGCGAAGCCGTAATGTACCTAGCTCGGGCATATGCATGATGAGATATGCATTCTGAGACATACATGCTGTACCCCTTTCTCTTTCTCATAGGAAGCTCTACGTTAATCAAGCCGGTGTACGGTGTAGAAATGAAGCGTTCTTTGCCGAGGAGAGGCTAGAGGAGCATGCTAAAGAATAGTAGTCACGTTGCCCTTCTCTTCTTTGTTCCTTGGGAAAGATGGGCGGAACATCGTTCCCTACTATCAGTTGCTGTGTGCGATTTAGAAGTCTGGGCATCCTGCTTTCTGAGCTTTCCGAAGCCTTTCCGAAGCCTTTCCGACGGTGAATTGGTCCGACTATCAATGCACAATCACGGAACCGACCGCCGTATCGCTCGGTGTAGACCTCCAGAGACATAGGGGCTGGCATCTGGGTGTTGCAGAAAGGTCCGTAGAGCCAGAGAGGGCGGGCAGCTGTCGAGAACAAGGATACTCGCGGAAGAAGAAAGCTCCGACTGATGACGAGTCACCATGATTGCGCTATTTGCGAAGATCGGCGAATTCAGGAAGCCAGCTAGTATATCGCCCAGCGAAAGCTCTAATCTCGGACCGTTACGCGAATGCAGCGCCCATCGCCCAGCCGGTAGGGCCAGTTCTTCTAGCTCGTATTCCACCCGTCTCTCTTGGTTCCATGCCAATGCATTGCTACACATTGTGTCTTAGCATCCACCGACTTGAGCTGGCTCCCGTCATCTGCTCAACTGTTCCTGGATTTTTCTCCGCGCAAGAAAAGGTGCCCCACGGTGCCCACATTCCGGAATTCCCGCTCGAGGGAGCTCGGAACAGGTACAAACTTAGTGCAGTAGCTAGAGGAGACGTAGCTGCAGGCGCACAACCAGCAGATCGTGAAGCGACCTCAACCATCCAGCAGATGTAAAGACTGAGATGCTATGTGAAGCTCCGTGCACGGCAGACGAGCAGCTAGAAGGACCGTTCGCTGGGTGATGGTAGAAGCTATCGTAAGACAGGCTCAACAGTTCGGCCGGGAAGCATTTTTCAGATGGAGCACCGACAAAAAGGTATCCGCTACGCACCGGCAACGGAGTTTGCACAGGAAGTTAAGAAGGTGACCTATCTCTGACGTACATTAGATGGAATGCCTAAGCTTTCAGTAAATGAACCCTACGCGAGTAGCGATCAACGATATGCCCCGGATAGTTAGCCGAGGTGAAGAGGATCGGCATGTTAGTTGTCGGACCGATGACTGAATGGTAATCCGTCAGGGAATGGCCCACTAGTTCAATCAGTGCGTGATACCAGCTGATGCACCAGCTACGACTGAGGAAGGGATCATCAGTATCAGACTCAGGGGCAAGTGATTGATAGAGAGCAGGAGCCAATCTGCGGACAGCTCGAGATGATATACCCTTGGACCAGTCAATGGATATATGGCAACAGTGACTGCCATTACTATTACTTCAACTGCCATCTCCGCATCGCCTTCAGACAGCTACTGGAACTCACCGCAAACCAAGATACCTCGCTATGTCCATCCCCCTGTCAGAACAGGATACTCGCCACAGCAACAACTATATCGGTCCAGCCAACACCACCACGGAGAAGACGATGAGCCCCCATGCTTCATCCGATCGACATCTCATGCATGAAACCCACGGCAGTATTCCGATGACTTACGCCTCGAACACCGATTTCACCGGCGGCGGCGCTCTTGGACGACAAATTTCGGTCCAATTAACACCGGAACAGTTCGAAAAGCTATACTTGCAGCCTGGTGGCTACGGTAGTCCTCGTCAAGAGGACTTTACGAAACGTTTGTTCGTTCGTTTCCTTCAACCGGTCCTCACGGCAAATTTACTGATAAATCTATGCTGCATATCGCCACAGCGGAAATCCAACGGTATTAGGGCTTGCGGTGTTTCTGGTCACCTTGACGCCTCTGTCCTGCTACTTTATGGGATTCATGGGAGCCACATCCGATTCCGCTTTGACCCTCATGGGAACGCTGTACTTTTCGGCAGGTCTGGGCCTTTATGTGTCGGCCATCCTGGAATGGTTCGCATCAGGTACCTAATTTCGTGAGCGTTGATCACTAAAGCGTATTCCGGTCCTAGGTTAATCGGCAACACGTTTCCATTCGTCGTGTTCGGAGCGTAGGTGACTGAGGATCTTGGCCGGTGTACAGTCCAGCTACTAAAAGTCGTTCTTGGTTTATAGGTTCGGAGGGTTTTATTTGTCATTCGCGTACTTGATTGATCCCAAGAATGCTGTCGCGACGTCTCTGGCCGCTGAGTGCGTATATCACGCGAGCGATAACGCTCCCGAGTCGTGGCGATCCTGATTGCGCTTTTCGACTTTGCTTCATAGTCCAGTCCAATACAATAACGGCGTAAGTGTCTGTGATGCTTCCATCCAGATTGAAGCGTCTGCTTACCCAAATAAGTTGCCTTAGATCTCGCTTTGGCTTATATTTTGTAAGCCACAAGGAATAAGTGGAAAGAAAAGCTTACGAAGCGGCATTTGTGGATAGGGGGCGTCTTGACTTTCGTTTTCCTCGTCTGCTCTCTTCGGACGAATATGGTCTTCGTGATGCTCTTCTTCAGTGTAAGTGGGTTAGGTGAGCTTGCCTCGTCTGGCTTGGACTGATTGCGCTCGCACCTCTCGCCTCTGTGGTAGCTTGACTTTGCATTCTGGATGTTAGCTGCAGCCTATGCGCAGGTGTCTCGTGGTAACATTGTTACGGCCGACCGGCTGTTCATGTAAGGCGCGATTCCCAACGCAGATTTGGAGGACGCAAAGTTGTCGATAGCTGATGCTTTGCTTCGTCTTCTGCCAGCGCTGGGGGCGCATTCGCATTCGTCTGTTGTTTGTCCGCTTGGTGGATTTTTATGTGAGGCCAAGCTTGTCCTAATCCAAAGAATTAATCCGAGTCCGCTGACCTCCTCCAACGATAGTGCCTTAATGCTTGCCAGCAACAATTTCCCCTTTACTCTACCTTTGGGTGACTTGTCCAACTTTCTCGCACCCGAAACTAGGGAGAAGCCTAAGGCATAGGTCCAAGGTGAAGCTATCCTGGGCGAGGTAGGTAAGGTTGCTGTACGATGATGGCCATCGCAGTTGAAAGGAGTACCGAGGTTGTATGTGTATCATAGATTATTCTCCATTTGCTTCGCAGTGTAATGATTGACGCTTGAAGTGGCAGTTGCTCGCATCATCTGTGCCGGTCTGCGGCAACACGTTGTACGGCCTAGCAATGGTCCGCTTTGCTTGCTGAGCCTCAGTGACGACAAGCTGACAATGCTGTGCGTTCAGGCTGAGAGTACGCAGAACAGGTATGTGAAGTAGGGTCACAACTAGCAGAGATGACCGGACTACCAATATGGACGCGTTTGATTACCGTGTCTCTCTCCCCGATCACCCTTGTCCGTTCGTCTCAGATTCGATGTACACATAAGGTCGATTCTGAATTCGGTTCTGCGCAAACTAGGATAACAACTACCCCTGACTCTGAGACCACCTTGTCGCCAGTCGAGCTAGCCTTGGGAACCCGAATATCGTATTGGAATCCGCACAGCTGAACCGTGTGGACTCTGCGTCAGAAAAAGCCAATAGGTGTCGCAATGATCTCAGTACGTCACTGCCTTCTCAGGGAAAGTGATCAGCGGAGCGACAACTAATGATTTGATGGGGGAGCAGGCTTTCTTCATATTCAACCAGAAAGGAGAGGTATGTATCTCCTTGTGAACTTGTTCACACCGTCAAGCGATTAACAGCTTACGGTGTAACCAATAGGTCTTGATTTCGAGGTTGTTTAGACCAGATTTAAAGTGAGCAATAGACTGACCCTCGTATTCCTACTTCAGCATTCTATACAATTACTAAGCCTCTTAATCTGCATAGACGCACCATCTCGGATGTCTTTCGCATTCAGGTTATTGCGAATCCAGACGTCCGGTCACCCATCATCACTCTAGGCTCGACCTCCTTCTTTCACGTCCGAGTCAACAATGTCTATATCCTGGCCGTTACGAAGTACGCTTTGACGCTACTCGCAAGCTGTTAATTCTGCTGATCACCGCTTTATTACTCTCAGATGCAACGCCAATGCGGCTCTCATATTCGAATTCTTGTACCGCTTCATTTCCATCTCCCGTTCTTACTTTAGCAAACTCGACGAAGAGGCAGTCAAAAACAATTTCGTCCTGATCTATGAGTTGCTCGATGGTGAGCATTCTTCATGGAATCAAAACTAACAGCTCGTTGAGACGTTTGTTTGATCTGCCCAACCTGCAGAGATTTTGGATTTCGGGTATCCCCAAAATTCGGAAATCGATGCTCTCAAGATGTACATCACGACCGAGAGCATCAAGTCGGAGATGGCGGTGGTAGGTGGAATAGCTCTTCCCGGAAGACCTTGAACCCCGACTTACCCCTTCATGTGTTCCAGAGGGAAGATTCTGCAAAGATTACTATTCAGGCAACAGGTGCTACCTCGTGGCGCAGAGCGGATGTGAAGTATCGGAAAAACGAGGCGTTTGTTGATGTGATAGAGACGGTGAATTTGCTGATGAGCAAAGAAGGTATGTAAACGCTAGCCCTAAATACTCTCCCATCAGTCCATCATCAACGTGATCTGCATCTGTAGGTTCGGTGCTGAGAGCGGACGTCGATGGACAAATTATGATGCGGGCGTATTTGAGCGGTACGCCAGAATGCAAGTTTGGATTGAATGACAAGCTGGTTCTGGAGAAAAAGTATGTGTGCGTTTCCTCTCATTTCAACATTCACGCAATCCTCACCCTGCTCTACTTGACAGATCGGACCGTGCCCGAGCAGATAATGCGGTAGAATTGGATGACTGCCAGTTTCATCAGTGTGTACGGTTAGGCAAATTCGACTCGGATAGATCGATCAGTTTTATTCCACCAGATGGTGAATTTGAATTGATGAAGTGAGTGTCTCCTTTCGTTCCTTATACTCTCACACGGATGGCATTTGCTGAAATGGATATAAACACGACGACCAGGTATCGCTCGACGACCAATATCAATCTGCCATTCAAGCTTCAAACGCATGTCGTGGAACCTAGCAAGTCGCGTGTGGAATACGCAATACACTTGAAAGCCAACTTTGACCCAAAGTTGAACGCCAATGATGTGGTTCTGCGGATCCCAACTCCATTAAACACGACATCGGTGAACTGCAAGGTTCAAGTCGGGAAAGCCAAATACGTGCCCGGGGAGAATGTAATCATATGGAAGTACGTGTGTTATTGCTCCGAAAACAGCCAACCCTTTCCCTGGAAGGTTTCTTTCCGTGCGACCTCGCAGGGCTGATGACATCTGTATCCCGTTCTTGGCATAGAATCCCTCGGATTCAGGGCGCTCAGGAAACAACGCTGACCGCTGAAGCTGAATTAGCGTCAACGACCCATCGTCAAGCTTGGTCTAGGCCGCCCATCGAGGTGGATTTCTCAGGTCAGTTCCGTCTTGCTTCTCGCTTAACCGTGGGTATAGTATGGCTTTCTGATCTCCCGCTATTGGTGATGCACTCTTCCTTAGTCGTTATGTTCACGGCGTCCGGTCTGCTCGTGCGGTTTTTGAAGGTGTTTGAGAAGAGCGGTTACCAGTCCGTGAAATGGGTCCGGTATATGACGAAATCAAAGGGAACGTATCAGATTCGAGTAAGTCGCACCGGGACATCTTTGGAGTGTATGATAGAAACGTGTGCTGAGTCTTATTGCTATCGACCAGTTCTGAATGCTGTTGAGTTTCGGATGTACCAGCCTCATAAATGTTCTTACGGTTGTTGTTTTCAGTACTTTGTATGAACCAGTCATGGTCCGTGTAGCTTAAAAGCATAATGACCCCGGTACGGGATCTCTACTCCGGGGTAGAGATTAAGGCAGACAAGTCAAGGGGGCATGATACAACTGTTCCCGATGCCATGTCTATGACGATCCCCTAGACAGATTGTTATCCCACCGACTGATCAACCCAATTGCTCTCGCCCTTCTAACCATCTTCCCCACGCGTCTTTGATTCTTCCACGTCAGTCCCGTCTCTGCCCTTGTCTTGATCTTGCCCATCTGCGTGATATAGGCGGAAACCAGTCGATGATTGGTCGCTTCATCTATCGGGTTGACGTCGAGAATGAAGAATGGATCGGAACGTTTCGCTATCGGCGCAGGTGGGCCAAGGAGAGGTGGCTTAGGACCCCGGCGTGCTGTGGGGAATAACTTGGATTTATGCAGATCGATCGGATCGTAGAGCTACCAAAGGACGAACGGGATGGACATGTCCGGGTTAGTCGAGATGTTCGAGAGGATTACGCTCCATCACTTGGGTTTCACATACCTGGTTGGGTCTGAATGTCTGGATTGGCGTTGATGGTGCTGGATATGCAACTCTCACTCAGCACAACCTATCGCTAGCCATGCTTGTCTGGCTCAACATCCACGACCGCGCTCCCAACGACTTACTGGAAGAGGCACCGTCACGCGCGCCCGATCCCCCTCTCGAGCTCGTCGACCGCTCTGACAACGACTTGCGCAGGATATCATTCATCGCCAAGATCCCCTGGTTGTCCTGAGGTGTGTACGGAGCCGGAGCTGATCCACTGGGTCTCGATATCTTGCTGTTGAGGACCGAGGTGGACGACGAGACATGTCGGCAGGTGGAGGGGCGGCATGAAGGGATACTTCGCCCGATGGAGCGTGAGCCTGATGCAAAGAAGGACATGCTGATGTGGGTCCGTGCGTGTCTATGGCGCCGGGAGGATGGCAGGTGTGGCTGAATACGCTTGAGGAAGCATGGTGAAGGTGAGACCTGGAAAGTTGCGCCTGATGCGCTTCCAGGGGGCCACTACACTGGCGCGCCTTCTTGGGGGTCTCTTGGGCACGGATGACGAATACAGCAGCGATGCATTGACAACAGCTGCGCGACCGTACGCTGTGCAGCATCGTCCGCAGACCATGTCCGAGACGACGGCCCCATCCACCACGAGCGCCCGGGGAAGCACCGCCGGGCTGTACGGCCTGCTCGTTCTAGGCGGGCAATCGACACGCATGGGCCGCGACAAGGCGTTCCTCGAGTTTCCAACGACGGGCGACGCCTCTCGCCCGCTCTACCTTCATTTACTTGACCTGCTACATCAAGTATGTCCCGCGGGCGTATACATTTCGCACAACGCATCGCAACTCGGAACAATCCAAGAGGCTCTCCTTCCTCCGCACACCTTTCTGGTCCAGGACGACGAAAGAATCACTTCTGCCGATATCGGTGGACCCGCAGCGGGACTGCTATCAGCACACTTTGCAGCACCGACCGCAACGTTTCTAGTACTCGCTGTGGATTTCCCTCTCGTTACGCTTGATGCCCTTACCGATCTCATATCGCGGTATACGCCACCCGTCACCTGTTATCTACACACATCAGACAGTCATCCGGAACCGTTGTTGTCGATTTGGGGAGCCGATGCGCTCAGAGAACTTCAGGAGAATGCGATGGGCGAAAAGAGAAAAACAGGGCCATGTTGGACAGCTAGAAAAATTTGGAAACGGATGGGGGTAGAGACCGTGGGCGAGGACGGAAAACAGATGGTCGATGGGGACTTTGTTTTCAAGCCGCGGGAGGAACATTGGCTCTTTAATACGAATAAACCAGAGGAATGGGCTCGAGCAACAAGCATCCTGAGTAAACGCCAATTAACTGTATCTCAATAACCGCTTTATGGTTCTATGTAACCATTTGTCTACACTGAGGTTTTATCAGAAGCCGCGTTCGAAGCGGCGCCGATGGCCTGAGTAGCTGCTCTGGCTTCCGCTGCCGCCTTGACTTGAGCAGATTCGTCGAGAATCGTCTTTATCATCTTGCCGCCAACGACCGTCGCCTCCTGGAACCGTGGAGCAAAGAAGCCTGATGCGAATAGTAGTCGTACATCAGTTACAACAATCACGAGAATGCAAAGTCTGGCCCCCCAGGATGATTATGTGACTTACTCGCTGTCTCCTCAAACCTACTTCGGTAAAGATCAAAGCTCCCGAACGAGACGCATTGACTCCAACCCCGGGCAGCGACAACAAACTCAGTATCGTCCGAACGATGCGTCTTGTCTTTGATGGCACAATCGACCGCCATCTCCAGCCTTGATGTCGATCGAAACAGGTACTCGGCCACACCTGCGAGTCGAGAACAAAAACGTTAGGATGTGAACACACGCCGACCAGTTTACATTCGGGACCTACCAATCCAGAGCATAAAGACAGGAGTACCAGCAACATCTAGATGATCGTAAGGCTTGATACCCAGCTTGTGCCAACAGTCCACCATGGCCAGTAACGAAAGATGGGAATTCGGTCGTACAGGCTCCCCTGGCTCGGGTTTAGGGCCGAGAGAGAATTGGTCGAGTATCCGATCCGAAAGGAGGATTGGCTTCCTCTGCTTGAATGATGTCGTCGTCGCATCCACGACGTCGTCGCCCTCTTGCTGCCTAGTCCATCCAAACACGCCTTCCCGCGCTGCATACATCCGCTCCCGTAACACATCTTTTTCCTCTTCAATCATCAATTTGAAAATGTCCGTGGCGCATTGTGCGTACATTCTGATTTGCTCGCGGGCAGAAGGGTTGAGGATCGCCAATCCGGCATAGACATGCCATTTGTTGCTGTATATTCGTAAAGCGATATTGATCTTGACGATCTCAATGCCCCCGACGTATCGTTCGGTCTCCCACGGGTAGTCCTGACTATTCTTCCACGCTGTACCCATACTAGCACGATCATAGGTGGAAGGGAATAAGCAACCCTGCCATAGCGCTCACAACTCGGCGAGACAGACCTCAAAAAGGCAGCATGGGTCACGGCCTGGGTGTTTGCCGTCACCAAGTCGTGCTCTTCGTACGTGAGATGAACGTATCGCGACTTGAAAGATTCGAGGATCTTCTCAACTACGCGTACTTTATCATCCGGAGCTCGATGCTGAATAATGACCTGCGATAGTGAATCATGGTTTGTATGTCAGCTTGACATATAAATCGCTCCTGAAATACTCACCAATGGCTGACCCTCAGTCGTCACTGTTGGGCCATGTAAGCTATGCACCGAAACGATATACACATCTTCCGGAAGATATTTCTCGAATGCTTCTCTCTCTGGAGCTTTGACCGAGGTTTGACCTGCGACAATGGCATGCGGCTTGGTAGCTACAGAATCGAAAATGAAAGGCATTCAGAAAATATCATGTGTAATCCCATGGCGATGCCAATGCTTACATGGACCATAAGTCTTAACTACTTGCGCTATGAACTCGGCTTCAACGCTATAAATGACAAAGTCGGAGATTCGCGATACCTGATGACCGTCTTTCAGAACTTGAATATTGGGCACACCTAAGATCTCCAGCCAAACTATCATTCAGCCCCGTTGCTGACCAGAGTCGATGCCAAAGACGCACCCTTCATTTCTTCCTTGAGTGCCTCATATCTCTCAGAACGATCGCAAACGCAGATCCTGTCGACATACTAGAGGCGTCAGCGAGAGTTCCCCGCAGCATCTGATTGCCACCTGACTGACTTCTTCATACCACTCGCTGCCAAACGCTTTGCGTACATCTTCCCCATCTGGATTCGAGTGACAGGTTCAGAATAAAGGACTGCATCAGAAGCCAGATGTCACTTGCCTCTCCCATGCCGATGAGCCCTATTTGCAGCTCGGAGACATCTTGAGTAGCAACGGACATGATTCGATGCTTCGCTGTAAGGTAGACTGCTGTCGCTGGCTGATTGTATGGATTGCTCGCAACATGTCAGGGACTTGGTAACAACCCTGGAAGCGTGGTTGAGCGTTTCCGATATCTGCTTCCGCAGGTCTCACTTCGCTTTCCGTCACGTGCCCACTAGATTTCGGAAGCCCAAGACTTGACCTCGACATGACCAAATGGTGGTAGTGGCTCGCCGCTCCCAGTCACCGCACCACATTCGATATGGCCCTGGAAACGGAAGGATCTCGTTCGTTCGTCATGTCCTCGCTCAAGGGCAAGGGCAAAAAGCGGTCCACCGCCCCCACAGCGAAGAGTCTAGCAGGGAAAACGCCCACTAAGGTCGTCGCAAAGAAACGCCGTCTGCAAGCAGAAAAGAGTACGGGATCTGCAGATGCAAAAGGAACGGAGAGTGCCGGTGATGTGAAAAGATTACGGCAAGATGCTCTGCAATGGAAATTACTCAGTGCGCAACCGGAAGACTTCGGGGACAATTTCGAAGGAGATATCAGCACTGCAATGGATACGGACGACAACCACCAAAAGAAGAGCAAGACGAGGAAGTCTGACTCGATGGCTAATTTATTTGATAACGAAGGTGGAATGATGATGCTTGAAGAGGTGGAGGGCGTTGATGTTATGTGGGAGGAGGATGGCAAAGGTGGCAAGAAAGCGACACTGATCGTAAGCAGCACAGCCCTTCAGTGACGATGAAGCATGCTGATCTGCATTCCGTAACACAGGAAGCTAAACCTAAGAAGACAAAGCAGATCGCAAGCAAAGCTAAGCCATCGCCAAAGCAAAAAGTCAATCAGGTTATATCAGATGTCAAACCTGAGAAAGCAAAGAACAATAAACGGAAGCGTTCGGATATCGAGAATGACTCCACGAATACAGAGAGTGTAGGCGTTGATGTTGATGTTGCAGACCACGAAGACGGCGACGAGGATCCTTCCGACGAGGTTGAATCGGCTACTGCGGAAGCTGTAGAAGAGGATGTAGAGGAGGATGACGATGTGGCTCCCGATACCAAAAACATGTCAACCTTTGAACGTGCAAAAGATGTGACATTCGATGGTATGTCCTTCAAAGCTGATTCCCGTGCTTTTTTGTGACTGAACTTGGTCACGCAATCCCCCGTAGATGCCTTACTTCCTGAATGGAAGAAGATGCCTCTACATCCGTTGTTGAAAAAGGGTCTACATAAGCTTGGCTTCTCGAAGCCCACGGATATTCAGCGCCAGACAATTCCAGTCGCTATAAATGGGGTACCGGTGTCAACGAAGGAGGGAACAGGGGATGACGAGACGGATGCGGAGGAGGAAAAAACACAAAAGAAAAACCGAGATATCGTCGGCGTTGCGGAAACTGTGAGTATCCTTGTATGGTCCATAAGGTTCGGCTTGTATTGACATGTTTTCCTCCATCAGGGTTCCGGTAAAACTCTTGCATACTCTCTGCCTATCTTGAACTGGCTTCTTTCGACCGACCCAGCAGCTACAGGCGAACAAGAGCGATTCGCTCGACGAGCCAAAGCTAGGCGTGTTCTGAGCGCGCTCGTGCTGTGTCCAACTCGAGAGCTCGCGCTGCAGGTTCACAAGCACATGGAGCAAATTATCGCTGGTGGACAGCAGGAACCTTCCGAAGTGGGAAAAACAGCAACCGAGGCGGTTCCTAAAGCTAAAGGAAAAGGAAAAGGTGGTAACGGCAAAAAGACAGGACAACAGCCAAAACAACCACCGCTCGTTAGCATTGCTAGCATAGTTGGTGGACTGAGTGTGCAAAAGCAGAAAAGACTGCTAGCACGTGGTTGCGATATTCTTGTGGCAACTCCTGGTCGTTTGTGGGATCTTTGCAAAGAGGTACGCTCCCTGCACCTGAAGATCTGTACTTACATCGATCAAGTGAGCTAATACCAATCTTTGGTTCGGTATCTCTTTATGCGAATAGGATAGTGATCTTGCTACCGATATCAAGCGAATCAAATTCTTGGTCATAGATGAGGCTGACCGTATGATTGAGACTGGGCATTTCGCGGAATTAGAGGAAATTGTCGCTCTTACAGAGAGGAAGAAGGGACCTATGTAAGCTATGCCTTTCACCTGGGGTTTATGCTTGCTCATCGCTTCTACCGTTCATAGGCAAGGAACAAACGCTGACGAAGCCGACCCCACTTTCAAGAGGGCAACTCGCGAGGTTGATTTGACCGATGCAAGGGATGACATGCAAACATTCGTGTTCTCCGCCACCTTGTCGAAAGACCTGCAAACAAACCTCAAAAGGGGAAACTGGCGCGGACGAAAATCCAAAGGAGGAAAGAGCAGTACTTTAGGTGGGTATACTACGAGTTATTATTACAAAATTGACTTAGAGGGCTCAAACGAGTTGCATCCGTCAGATGACCTTCTCCAGAGACTCGATTTCCGAGATAGTAAACCTGCTCTTATTGATATCAGTCCCGAAGGCGGGCTCGTCGCTACCTTGCGAGAAAGTATCATTGAATGCTTGAACACTGACAAGGCAAATATACTTGATTAAATCTTGCACGCACGCACCGAGTCTGACTGTACCTTCTTCAATAGGATCTTTACCTGTACTATTTCTTGCTGCGCTACCCTGGACGCTCGCTAGTCTTTGTCGGTAGTATTGATGGAATCCGGCGGATCACGCCATTGTTTGAAATGCTCAAAGTTCCCGTCTATCCTCTACATTCGCAACTGCAACAAAAGCAGCGTTTGAAGAATCTCGACAGGTAAGCTTTATACGCCCGAAAACACGTGGGTCCAGAGACTAAGGTACCGTTTCTGATATACCAGATTCGCTTCTTCATCGAATGGTGTACTTATTGCGACCGATGTTGCAGCACGAGGTCTAGATATCCCTTCTGTTGACCATGTCATCCATTTCCAGCTTCCAAGAACTGCGGACGCTTATATCCATCGAAGTGGCCGAACAGCCCGAGCGAGGCAGGATGGGTTCAGTTTACAAATGGTCAGCCCAGAAGAGCGTGGAATGCAGAAGGCGTTGATGAAAAGCCTTGGACGAAGTGAGTTGGTTTGATAATGTCACGTACCAGCCATATGCCTGAATATTCGCTCACCCAACCACGCTTTCTACAGCAAATGAGCTTCCCGAACTCCAAGTTGAGCCTGGATTTTTGCCGAAATTACGGGAGAGGGTTAGAATCGCACGTGAAATTGAAAAGGCTCAACATGCTGTCAAGAAGGCGAAACACGAGAAGAGCTGGTTACAGGAGGCCGCCGAGGCAATGGACATTGACTTAGATCCAGACTTGCTGTGAGTCATTTGATATGATCGCTCCCGCGTCGAGGGGGGCACCTTCTTTTTACCAGACGCTAATACGCCTACAAAATCGCAACAATGTAGCTCTGCGGAAGAATCTGATGATGAGATTGCGAGGTCACGTAAGAAGCCCAAGCAAAGGTTGCGTGATAATGCACCCAGATTACGACATGAGTTGGATGCTCTCCTTGCACAACCGCTGATGGCCCGAGGCGTATCTGCAAAGTATCCTACGTCTGGCAGTCGAGTAGTCATTGACGACCTGTTGTCAGACAAGAGTGAGTGCCTCTGTGAAAGACGCGACGGAGAATCAAAGGGGCTAATCTCCAGGCGCACAGATCATCCGCAAATGCTGGGCGCATCAACCGCCAAAGCCCACGAAGTGGTGGATGCCCGACCCACATTGAAAAAAGTCCGAAAGTTCATCAGCAAGAAGGGTAGAAAATAGAGCAGACGCCTTGTGTATATATTACCTTGCGCATAGAAGCAGTAGGGTTACAGATGTATCGGTACACAATTTGGCTTCACATTGTAGTTTGGCTTGACACTGTCCCAAGATTTCGAAATTCTCCTTACAATTACCCCTTCTTTCCAGCTGCCTTCTTAGCTTCTTCTAGCTCATCGCCCACCGCCGGCACGGACTGCAGCATGCCATGGAGATCCGGTTCCACCTCCTGACCCTCCCGCCACTCTTGTATCAAGTGAGCATAGACGCCGGCGCTCATGCCTAAGAGACTTCCACCCAAAATGTTGTTGATGATGGAAGCTCGTTTGTAGAATATGGTAGTAACGACAAGTGAGCCGAGAACGCTGCCGATCAACGAATAGTCGTCAGATCGAACCTGCGTCGGCTGTTTGAAGCAAGGGATCAGCAAGCGAAAGTGCGAGTTAGCGACCGCGCCCCTGAACAGAAAGATGTGAGAAGTCGCTTACGTTGTGTGACTATTGTGCAAAACGTGCGAGACACACGGATGGAATCGGAAACGGGTCAACGCTCGAGCCAAGTAATCCTTGCAATCCTTGCAACCCCGGAGGGTATGAAAACACTTACAAGCCTTTCCATCCTATTTTGCATAGCTACAGCTGGCTCATCCTTCAACCTGTAGTATGCTACCGGCATACTTGCGGCCGCACCTGCTACACTGGTCATCCATGTCACACCGAGGAATCGATTGACGGAAAACGGCCGTTTACCACGAAAAGCATGGAAAAGAAGGTACGCTGGCGGTACCGCGAGTGAGAGCGTTTCGGCGACCTTGAGCCCTGTATGTAAGAGGATGTAGTCTAGGTTCGGATCGGCAGACAGACGAGGGTGCGGAGGGTTGGCCATTGTCTTCCTTTCGACCGGTAAAGTTTCGGAAATCGGCAGCGACAGCGAGTCAGGGTCAGGGGTCAACGGGGTGTGTCGCTGGTGTAGGACTTTGCGCAGTAGGTAAAAGATTGTGCGGGGACTTTCACAAATTCTACGGGAGTCTTGCCAAATAATAAAGAGTTGAGAGGGGAGGGGAAACGGAAACCTGGTTGGTTGTCTGCTAGTTGACGATCGTCGCGAGTTCGTCAATGATGACGACATGCGGATGCATCACAACCACGGCCTCCTGCAGCCACCTCTGCAGCCTTCCCGGAGGGTGACGCATACAAGTTAACCCAGTCGTCCACCCTCAGTTTAAATCTCAAAGCACGAAACGTTTGTAGATTGGACTAGCCTTTCCGTGTATATTTGCTTGTTATGGATACCATCTATAGTGTTGGAAGTCATAGCTACAGATGAATACAGTTCTGTAGTGCCCACAGCCATGGTGGTGAAACCAACGTGTCAACGCACACTGCCGGCCGCGTCCTCGACCATCGGGCGCATCGCAGCCCTCGGAGCCCTAGCCGCACGCTTCGTGATATTGCCAACCCTTTACAGATTGCTATCAATGGTATATGCGGGGAAGATCAAGATGTTGTATATTTGGTTTGTGGGTTGGACGAGGTGTGGGACGTCGGCCAGTATTATATTATGTATGATCTGACTAGTCGCATGGGTTGCGTAGGTCCATGAGGCGCACATAAGCGGCTTGGCGAACGGTGTTGACAATCTCATTCCTGAATGGACGTCGTCGTCGGCTGTTCCCTCATCTCCTCGCTAGGACACTTCATCAAAGGTAGGCGTCCATAAACGATGCCCGGCCCAGTTGTCCCAATCATGCCTTTTCCTTGTCCGTAGACAAGCAACTGATCGGCATAGCGCTGCATCTCCTCCAGAGGTATCGCTAAATTAAAGTCGTTGAGCAGGAGGAATTGAAGCTCTAGTTGATTTAGTTCGCTCTGCGGGAGACCGCCGACCTAATAAAATGACATTGAAAAGGATCAGTTCGATTAGTGTCATTCTTGGTAAGAACGCTGAAGGAGGGAAAAAACTGACTTTTGCATATCTCGAGTTGGTGTAAAACACGTCCGAGAAAAATTTGCTGGCCACGGTGATCCCCGCAATGACCAAGCGATGGACGTTATAGCTATCTATTGCGAATCCCCGAATCCCCGTCTGATGGCCAACCTCATTAGCGATCGCTTGACCGTTAGATTGACTAGTCCCTAGCTGCATCTTGCTCATGCGATCAAAGTAAACCAATAACGACAAGAAGACTTCGTTGGTGATCGGGCAATATTTGAGGATCCGTTGGAGGTACGCTTCGATAGAGATGGATGGTACGTTTCGGGCGTGAAAACATAGGATAGCTGATGGATGAACGAGTGACTGACGAGCGGCAGTTGTCGTGATTTTATATAAGCCCGTAGTTTTGTCTCTTGGGACCGTAGCCGGTGCAGTGTGCATATCGTCTACCTGCCTATCGCTCTCCGAGGCGTTTCTGCCTTGCACTTCCTCCGCGGCTCCATCGGGAATGGAATGTGAGCTTTCGCCATCTCTTCTATGCTCGGTTGCAGGAACCGCTGATGTTGACTGTGAAGCCTGCAAACCCGGCGGCTCCTGATTCCTGTTTCCCGATGCAGGGTTTGTCGCCTGTGCCGGCTCCGTCACAGTGCTCGTGTGGCCAACCGCTTGACTGGGCTGCTCTATCGCGTCACTGGTGACTGGTTCGGTAGGGGACTTGGCATGCGAGTGTGAATGTCTACGTTCTCCTTCTGTATGGGCAGGACGAGGCCGAAATGGCGGGATGCAAAACTTTCCGGTCATCTCGTTCGATGATGATTTCCTGGTCCGATTGCGCGAAGAAGGTGAAGTCGGTTTCAAACCCGAAGCTTCCGATTTATTATTCAATACCTCTTCTCTCAGACTATCGTTTGCGGATGCGATTTGCTGCAACAGGCTCGCGAGAAGTCGCAATAGATCCTGCGTCGGGAACGTGGCGAGATCCATATGTGGTATACCAGACGCATCTGGCGCGCTTGATGAAGCGCTTGTCGCCTGCGTCGGAGCTGATTTCGCTTGCGACTCGGCGTCATGATCACCATGAAGGGTGATGTCATCAGAACTTGGAGTTTTCGGCGGTGGGGATGAGGCCGGTGTGTACGATGAATCTGAGTTGCCTGTAGGTTGATTTGTCTGCGAGGGTTCTTGATTCGGATGGCGATGATTGTTCTCCCTCTCGTCGTAAATCCTCACACGACGTGGCGATCGAGAATGTGCGACCGACGTTTGAGTATGGCCCTCTTGCCTCAAAGGCGATTTTGTACTGCTATCGGGACTACGCGCTGCTTCTCCATGATCCTCCTCATCGTCATCTACATTGTTTGAGATCAGTGAAGGTTCAAAGCCATCGACACGCTGTTTGGGTGAAACAGCGACATCCATTACCATAGCTGCTAATGATGATGACGCTTCCGTATGTTGCTGTTTCGTTCCCGGTGGGCTATGATGAGAGAACGAGGAGGAGTGAATTGGCGAATGCGGCCCGGCCGGATAAGGTCTTGACGATGAAGGTGAACTAGTCTCCTGCTTGTCATCCATTACCGCTTGTGCCTGGGATGGCAATGAAATCCCGTGAGCTGCTATCGTGCTGTGCGGCTCGCCGGCCACTGGGGATTGCGTCGAATTTGTGTGATCGCCTGGAAGCGTCTCGGCTGCACGATCTGCCTCAATGACGGGAGAATGGCCTGGAGACTCGTAAATCGTCTTTTCTCGGTACAGACCAGACGTTGACGTCTGAGAGTTATTTTGCAAAGGCAGAGGGCGCGAGTGAGGGTGATGTCCAGACATGTGAAAGGAAGAAGCCGGTGGTACAATGCTATATGAAGCCAAAGACGTCATGGCCTAACGGCTGAGAGGAAGTTGCAGCTGAAGATGGTGCGAGTTACCAGATTATGAGGTCGTCTTGTAGGCGCTGTCGATAGTCCTGGAGAGTATTAAACTGGTCCGGAGTAATAGACCTAGACTTGGTGTCGTGTACAATGCCACGCAGCGAATCGAGCGGAACTCGAGATGAGGTCAACACAAGGTGGTACTCGTACAACGAAGCTAGAGAAGAGATATCTGCAAGTAAGCTGTGGCTGTTCCCTCCTTGCGACACCTAGTGGCGGAAGACCAGAACTGCCGGCAAGAATAACGAACTCACGGGTTAATATCCAGAAAAACTATGTCACCCTCCAGTCAAAGCGCGATGCCCGTGTTTGCGCGATGTATATGCAGAGGAATGATAGGATGCCAGGAGCGGTGTGTATGAGTCGGGGCACCTATGAGATGGCGATGCGACCTGGAACGATATCGAGTGCTGAACATGCCAACTCGCTGCACCACTGACGGATCGATTAAACGTGCTTGCCGCTCCATGCTCCCTGTCCCGCCTCGCCTCGGCGCTCGCTGGGACAGCCAGTAATCGGCCCCCTGATTCACCGCGCGCCAACTCTGGCCACCAAAAGCCTAGCACGGTTTCGCAGCATGCGCTCCCGGCCTGGTCCTTCCCTCGCACCGCTCGCGTGGTCGATCCGGGTGAAGAGCTGGGTAAACACTGAAGATCAAGGCGTCTGAAACATCCGGTCTTTTCCTGACACGCCTGGCGGGAGCATGAGAGCTGCTTAGAATCTACTACAGAGTGACACAAATGTCGGCTTGTTAAGCCATCACTGAGCAGCTAAATGACGTAGGTCGCGTTCTCGAAGGCGGCAAGGCAGGGACAGAATTACCCTCGAGAAGTTCATTCGAAACCTCTGGTTCTTGATATCCAATCCCCACCAATATACTGGATAAGGTGGCTGTAGAGTTCTATAGATCATCTATCCCGTAGGCTCTGTACAGTAGCTGGACAATGCCAGTTCGTTTACATGAGCTTGCAGATGTCTCTACGGAATACAGCACACGGCGAACGACAAGGATAGCTGCCGAGCTTTGGATTGCCTTTGGTCGAACTCTATCGGTTATTTGCTCAAGGGGACACATTAACCATCACATAGACTTCCAGCTATTCTTCCGCCAGCTCTTCCGTCCATCGAGAGGTCTGAAAACGCTTCGAGAGGTCAGTAATTACATCGGATGCTGCCACCACTGAATCGTACAGTGTCCTGGGCCTTCGCTCACCCACGTCTCCAGCTAGAGCTAGTGATCCCATTCCTGTGACTCGGCGACCTGAACTCCTCGTTTACCATCGAAAGGGTGAAACTCAGATGTTCGAAGGCATTACCTGCCACAAACGATTTATTCCGAATGCATGTGGGTCTAATGCTTCTATATTACATATACTGCGCGACATCCTCAACATACAGGTACGACGGTATTGAGGTCATGTTCACTCGGTCGCACTGTCCTTATTCGCTTCCTGCCTGGTTCTTATTCCCTTGACTACTACTGCAAGCACGTCGCCAGGCCCAAACAGGTCCCGCTCAGGGTGGAGAACCATGATCAGAAACGACAGCTACACGTTGTGAGAAGTGATGGGATATCTAGGACGGCAGAAAGCGCAGGAGGTGTAAGCCTCAAACCACGAGGACGAAAAGAAGAACTGTGTCCATGCAATGGTTGTACGTACATGTTGCCTTGCGCTCCCCAAACATCTTATACATCGCCTCACGTAACCTTATCCTGCGTTCAGCTTCAGTTTCTTCGCCGCCAGCTTTCGAAACCATACATTTCTTCAGTTTGAGGATTATTTCTCAAGAAAGGCATTATCCAATGCCACGCTCACTCGGTCGCCATGTTACGCCGTCCTCGCTAAAACCTTGTTCAAAAGTCCCATCCCGGAAGTCCGTCACGCAAGTAAAACTGTATGCACCACGTCAGTCCCGGCTTCCGGTAGATAGCGAAAGGCTCATTAAGAGGAGGACGAGCTCCGAAGACACCTATCAATCTAATCTGCTTTTGACCTGCGCTTGTTGCATGGAAGCTCGCGTGTGATCTCCCTCAAAGCTTATCATCAAGCAGAGGCGTTTACCCCGTGAATAGAGGTGAGCGACTAACCTTAACGAAGATGGGACGTTTGCCTTCAAGCAAGCCTTCGAAGCTAAGGCTCTTATGCTGCTCTGTAAGTGGGCTGCACAGCCAAAGTTCAGGCACCGGCGAGCCTATAAGCAAGACTTTCTATCCATTCCTCATTCACAGCATATCATAGAGTTCATGCGTGAATACATGTACCAGATTATCGACAACATTCAGGACTTGGCCCTGATGCTCACTTTCGCTTGCTCCTCTCCAACTTCGGTCAATTCTTGATAAGGAAACTGGCTTTATCTTCGGGAGCCGTTTGCTAACAAGTCTTAAAGACCCGTCAACATAGGTTTCACTTTGTCTGCTTACAGGCGGAGGGGGAGTGGAGCCAGAAAGTTGTCTTTTGCTAGCCACGCGTCCTAAGAAACAACACCTTATATCTCTCGTTCGCTAGAGCGTTGGCCTGTAGCTCTGCATGGGTATGATGCAAGATTCTGAACGAATCATCCGTACGCCGATTGGGTGATAGCAGAGGCGACGGACTCGCGATGAATGCTTTAAAACGGTTCCAACCTATGCGTTATCATTGGTCAAATCAGAAGATGCCGGCTGATAGTGCATATTGACACGTCCAAGTACAATATCAGCAGGAAATACCGAAAAGAGAGGGGGTACTCTTAACGGCTTCCCAGTTGTAACCGCCAACCTGCCTCCTACTGTTTCTGGTGCAAGGGCGTCACTCTGCGGAACAGTATTTTTGGCTTCAGAAGGCATGGTTACAGTCTAGAAAGATGCAAAAGGCATCATGAATTGTCCACTAGCCTCTTCGGTTTAGTTCACCATGCGACTTTAGTGGCCCTCACGATAAACTTCTATGGATCGCAACCCTCATCCCTGATTTCCGGCTTAGAGTTGATGACAGTGTCTTCTCCTCTTTTGTCTTCGTATAATGGAATTCTGATTGCTGTTGTAGCCCGGTGATCGATGGAAACAAGAAGCACACTAGAGAGAGAGAGACTGCTAAGTTGTTGCCGGGTAGTTCTGAGACACGTTACAAGCAGGGCCGAGTCCACCCACTACAGATTAGCAAATCTGACGTGATCTTGGTCGGAAGCCTTGAAAATGTTCTTTGGTGCTATATATGAAATCAGTGAGCTATGCACATTATCAAGGGGGAATGCTTTTCGATATATTAAATTGACCTATTGAGCCTCCCACAAACTCGAAGGCGTCCTTTGAGGCTCGTATGTGACGGAGCTAGTGACGGTCATTGATGATCCGCATGAATACATTTTACTTATTCCATTACAGTCTTACAATGGAATGGCCAAGACGTATACATAGGTACCCTGCCTTGCAGGAAACAGCGAAACCGCAAGAGGATATTAGTTACAAGGAACTGAGCTTGAAAGTCTATATGGCAGCACCTCAAGTAGTGCGTTGAGCATGAAATGGCGGTAAAATCGAAACCGCAAAGAAATCGGAATGCTGGAAAAACCCAAAAAGACAAGTCGATAAAGAGGCTGGGAATCATTGCATTGGGAAGGTACAGGGCAGATGATGATTGATGGTTGCATTTGTGACTGTTACGTGAAAAGGCGTCATTGTCCGTGATTGAGTGGAACCATGGGCGAGATGCAAGTTGTCTTGCATGCTTCCGCATGCTTCCCCGTGGTAATAAAGAAGGCTCGTGACTCCTTGGTTTAGGGACCGTTGTCTGTAGACTCCACAGTAGCCTGAATCGGAGCTGATGAGCCAGGAGACGCCGAAGATGGTGTGTGTGCGGCTGAAGATCCCGTCGAAATATTATTGGTCTCTAAAGGACTAGCTATAACTGGGGCAATGGATACTGGCGCAGTTGTTGAAGAAGCCGACGCCGATGCCGCTACGCTTGATTCTGGTTGTGTCATTGCCTGGAATTTGCAGTGCCTTGAGTCATGTGGATGGTTTAAGCCTGTATGTCCTGAAACTTACAGCATCTTGCCCGGCTGTCTTGTTTGTTGCACTCTCTTCCTTCTTTTTCGCTTCTGCTTGCTTGCGTTGTTGTTCTTCATGTTCCAGCATCGATAGCCTCATAGCTTCCATCAACATCAGCTACACATTGGTTCGAAGATATTTCAGTAGCGGTACGAGCACAAAGTTGGTAAAACACTAGCGCCAAATTTACCTCTTCGATATCCGCGGTTGCTGTCATCCCCGAGTTTGAGTCTCCACTGCCAATCCGCCTGGACCGCCTTCCGCTTCTCGAGCCGCCCCGATCAGCGCCGGCGAGAAGGGCCTGAAGAGTATTTTCGTCCAAGGTCCGCTCGATAGGCCCCGTGTCGCCAATAGCAATATTCGTCCCGTCCCGAGATGATGTGTATCCTACAGGAATCAACCTGTCGCCGATCTTTAGGGAAATCAGCCAGAGGATTCGAAGAAAGTATTGGACGAGGAACGTACTCTGTGCATGATGATACGCCTGGATGCCCTTCGAGCTGCTGCCGCCTTAACAGCATTTAACTGATCCTCCCAATCCGGCCGAATTTGATCTGTAGAAGCATCATGAGCACAAAACTTCACCCAGGAAAAACGTTCTACTAACCAATAGTCACAACCTCTTTCGCCTTTGAGCTGACACTCTTTCTGCGTGATGTCTCGCCGTTTGGCCTAGGATCTATAACGTCGCCCGAGTCGTTCGAGGCTACCGTCGGGAAGTCGGGTCTCGCAATCTAGGGCAATGTGGTATTTCCTCTCAGCCTTCGCTCGGCGCAGACAATATACGACATGCATCAAGTACTAACCTTTTGAATCTCGTAAATCACACCGAACTCTGGCTCCATACAGTATGGACACGCCGCCGGTTCAGATTCTAAGTGTGTGACAGTTGCCTCTGCTCGCTTGATCTGCACAAAGCATTCTGTGCAAATCGGCTGTTCGCAGCATCGCGTGGTATTGATATTAGGAGGGTAGTACTGAAGCGATAGCGAGTATAAGCGATTCTATACTCGGAGGTGTCTGCTTGCGAGTTCGACTCACCAGGAAGCAGATTGGACATTCTGAGGCACCTTTATATGCTCTTGCCTCTTTCCGTTCTCTATCGGCCACCTTTACCAAAGGAGGCAATCCGTTGATATCAGGCTGCCCTTGCCCTGCTCGCAAACTTCTCAGACTTTTAATGACGTCTTCTTCGTCCCATTCCGGCTCATAGTCCTCGAGCCCACGATAAAACGGTGCCAGCTTCTTCTCGATAATTAAACGCTTCACCACTGCGTGATTATAATCCGGATTACGCTGTGCGTATTGGCCTTGCGGATGTAGGTGTCCTCCATCGATCAGCCCAGATGGGGTCTGAGGTGTGTTAGCAGCGTCCGTCTTATCTCTGTCTCTGTTTCGACCGCCGCCGGTCAATGAAGCAAAAGACGCTGCCGATCCTGACCGATCCCGGTTGAAGATGATTCCGGATAGATTGGCAGCTCTTGAACTGCCTCCACCTCCTTCACTGGGCGAACCGTTACCTCCTGACCTGGGAGACCCAGATCCACCATGAGACTGGCTATTGCCCATGACAAAGTTGTGCGAATTCTAAGGGCGCTGTTTGCCTGTTACCAGAGTGTACGTTTGTAAAGGGTATTGTAAGACTCGTTCGACTCCCCAGCCCAGAATATAGCCGCTTGACAAGGATACTAGCAGGAATCTGAGGACGGAGCTACTCGAACCGGGTCCCTTGTATGTTGAAAAGAGATGGCGACAGAGACCGACGACCAAGAGCGCTGTGCTTCTTGGATGGGCTTGGATGGCCGATTGTTGGAAGATGACGAGAGCCGACGGGAGATGACGATATACGGGGTGAGCGATGGTGGTCGTGTGACGGCTCTGTGGCGGGGCTTGTCTGAGCGCCGTCCGCTGCAGGAAAGTCAACAGGAAATAGTACTCCCTACACTGCAGTTGATTTGCGAGGCGGTAAATTGTTATCGGGGGGACGAGATGAAACCCGATAATAGACTATAGCACGGCAATTGCATCACCAGTCACCAGGCCGATGTGCCGATGCTGAGACGTCACGTAAGCCGGACGTTCCAACAGTCGGGGCTGGATTACATAAGCCATTGTTCCCGATCTGCAAGCCGGGGCGACTTCTACCCTTCTCGAATGCCCTCAACTACGAGCATTGTCCGACTGAACAAGGCCTGCAAGCGCGGGGCAACTGCTGCCCCCGGCAATCCCATCCAAGCGTCAAGGTCCCCAAAAGAGAAACAGCCCTCCAATATAGAATATAGAATGTTGCATACACCCCATTTGCGTCGCGTCTCATGAATCCTCAGCAGTCAGCGGCGAAAGCATCGGAAATTGTCCCACAGTCACGCTGCTGAGGAGTCAGGGAAGCCTCGATGTACTCATGCGCGGTGTAAGTATCTGTTACTCATTTGATTTGCTTAGAGCTCGAGAAGATAGCTACTGAGCTGCAGCCACGACCCACTCGCCCTCAAATAACACGTCATGCGGGCTTGCCACCTAATTTTGTCCGATCGTCTCTGCCAGGCGTCGGCGGATGAATCACGCTGCTTGTCACTGGTCAAAACTCCATCATCTTCACGTCAGAGCGTTCTCTTGCATTCATTGTCTGCGCTGTCGCATCTCCCTGCTTCTTCGTGGTCGACTTTCCAATGTCGAGAGCCGTGCCACTGCCGTTTTCCGTACGAGCCGCTACTTCCCTCAGCTCGACAATACAGAAAGCGGCAAGGCCACCAGCGGCGGAAAACGTAAATCGACATCTTCGAAACTTGCGCCTTCGCACTTCATCAGTGGGAACAATTTCCCAGGACGCCAACGTATCACGTCATGGCCATGTTCGGCCGGAAAGTGTAGCAGTATGTCTTGTTTTTCTTTGTGCCTGTCTACGATGGCTGATCGATCGCTACGTTGACAATCTAGTATCTTCGGCTGAAACCTAGAGCCTTAATTCACGCACGATCTGCCTCGAGTGCTAGTGCAGTGAGAGTCACTGAAGAGGAAGACAGCTACGACTGGTATGATTGGAACCACAACTATCAGCTCCCGGCGTACGTTGATCCGTACCTCCCCTTCGCATTCAGCTCTCATCATGATAGAGTTGGAGGACGAGGAGCAGTAGAAGTAAATGCTCAGGCAGTCACAGACGGGAGTTTGGATGCTGGAGAGAGTTCATATACCACCGAAGTCTCTGCATCAATTCGATCGCCAACCGTTCATTCGCCGTTGACACACGAATCGTGCCCGCCAGCAGATGAAACGCCAACAAGTTGGAGTGAAATACAAGCCGCTCTGCAACTACCTCCTCAAACTGCTGGAGCCGCATTGCGGGAATGTGTGAATCGAGATTGTTACGGTGCTCTCCGCAGCATCCGGTCAAATGCGACGTCCAAAGAATGGCACAATATACTCAACGCGTCACGCCAGGCTTTGCGCTTATTGCGGATCGAACAGCGTTCCTTGAAGCTGCCGGACACGGAAACTCCCATGCGCATATTACAGACCTTGGCATCCATACAGTGCGGCCAAACAGTAAAAGGTTTGGGTTTGCTGTCCCGGCTTTTAGCAGAAGCGTCGCCAAAGACAATAGCTCAGTATCTTTCGTCGTTTCTTATGATCGTACAGCAGTCCACAGCTCGACACCGACGACCTGAAGATGTTCTGGCGGCTCTTGTCCATCTGTTCAACAAACGCAATATGAAAAGTCAGAAACTTGGCACCTCACTGCGGAAAGCCGCTGCCGAGGTCGGCGCGTCAATAACGGACCCTGTATCATGGCTACAACAGGAAGTCGACAAGGTCAAGACAATACCAAACGCCATTAGAAGCCAAATGCTCAAAGAAGCAATAGCGGAAGCGGTAGTTTTCGCGGCAAAAAACACCGCCTCTGCCAGCACGTTGAAGAACCTGTACGACGAGATTCTTCGCCTGCAAATCAAGATCAATCGCAATAGCCTCGCCGGTCTATCCTTGAAATTTGCGCAACTGGGTTCACGCGAGGACGCCCTTAGCATCTATGCTAGTGATCGCCTGGAAGCAAACACGGACAAACACATTCCAGAGCAATTCGTTCGAATGCTCCATCATATCGGCGAATTAGGCGAGGTTGCGCGCATTTTGCCGCAATACTCGCATCCTACCGAGCCTAGGATTATCTCCGATGTCCTGCTTTACTGCATTCAGCGGGCGGAAGACGACATCGCATTAAATATTGTGTCACTTCACTATCCTCGCGTCTCTGAAGCTCTATATGGTGACTTGCCAAAGACACAATTACTCAAGGAGGAAGAACAGGTATTGCAATGGTTATTCACTGCATACCTCGACACTGGAGATTTAACGAAAGCCGACCGCATCATGCAAACCATGCTAGCACAAGGCGTATCTCTTAGACTCGCTCAATACAATGCGTTACTTAAAGCCTTCGCCGTCCAAGCCGACATCGACTCGGCACATCGTGTGCTCGATCACATGCGCCGTGCGTCAATCGCTCCCGATCTCAACATTTATTCCACTCTTATGTCATTATACGTGAATCATAAGGATCCAGGAGCGGTGGAAAATATTTTCGACAAAATGCAAAAAGAAGGAATCGTTCCTGATGCAATCGCCTATGCCATCTTGCTCAATGCCCACCTTGAGGCAGGAGATTGGAGCCGAGCGGCCACTGTCTGGCGAGAAGTGCCGTCTGGCCTGCGAGTTGACAAGAGTATCGTCAACACGCTCCTCAAAGGCATGGTCCTATTATCCGCGCCTTTTCAAGAAGTCTATCGAATGTTCGCGTCGGTATTTCCGGATCCCAGCAAAGCGGACGCACGGACCTGGACGATGTTGATACAATCTGCTTGTGATGGCGGACATCTCCCTCGTGCAAGGGAGCTATTTAGCGACTTTATTCACTTTACCAAGCAGAAACATTCCACCTTGCGACTGGATCATTTCCTTACGTCCGTCCTGGTCATCGGGCATATCCGCCACGGAGAGATTGCGACGGCAAAAGAGATTTATGATGCAATGGAGAAGGAGGGAGTGATGAAGACTTCAGTGACGTATGCGACCATCATCGACGCTGCATTGAAAGGCCAGTGGCCCATGTCGGCTGCACGGGCGAAAGAACTGGGGCATCGATTGCTAGACGAAGCAACAAAGCTTCAACGCGAGCCTCGAAAGGGTCGAGGTCAGCCTGTCGAAAATATCATCATACCTTTGATACGATCAGCGGTCAAGGTCGGCGACGTTGACGAAGTGGAACGCTACTTCAAGGTCGCTATAGAAAAAGGTGTCCAGCCTTCGATACCGTTTTACACCATGCTTTTGGATACATACCGACGCGCTGGGGAATATGACCATGTACAGCAGGTCTGGGAGGGTATTTACGCTTTGGCTACGGAGCAAAAGGCTAGCTCTCCTGGCGCCGAAGCCTCACGTGGCAACGCTGGCCAGGACCGACGCCTTTGTGTCCCGCTTTCCGTCTATATCGACGCCATGTCTTCTGCGGGTCGTCACCAGGACATCCTTCGAGTATGGTCTGATTTACACGAACATGGCTTCGGATTCGACGCCCATAACTGGAATCATCTTGCTGTCTCCCTTACGAGAGGCGGTGATATCCTTAGAGCCTTTAACATTGTCGAAAATGTTTTGATCAAGAGAGAAGAGGAAATCGCCGCACGACGTTTCTCGGGACTGCGACCAGAGACGGAGCTTGGACCGGTCGTGCACGTGGATTCCTCCACCGACGACCATACCTCCTTACTTGAAGAGCATCTGCTGCTGGATCCAGCGCAGCGTCCGCCAAACAGGCGACACGAATTTCGTGAAGATCTCGAATCCTATCGTGCGATTCGGCAAGAACGTTCGTTCGAACTCGTGCCGTCCGATAAGCCAAATCCATATTTCGATTCCAACATTTTCACGCGTTGGAGGCCAACTGATGCAATGTGGCGGCCTGCTTACCTGACTATCGCGGTTCTTGACCGAGCCTATCTGCAACTAGAGAATGGACGATCGGTCTTTGGCCTCATGGCTGGGGAAGAAGAAGATGGCGATGTCGGGGAGGAGCTTGGCGCGAATTTGGAACCGAGGCCGGGCGCATCGGCACAACACAGGAAAGGCACGCCGATAGCACTCCTGACCAAGATTAATAGCAAATACGCAAAGACGGTATCTTTAATCATGTTGCAGAGGCGAAAGCGAAACGACGGGGAACTTATCCGTAAAAGATCCAATCACAATAATGTATAATACATCGGACGGCTGTTGTACTGAGTGGCAATAAACATGCTCTTTATGCCAGCTTGAACGTATCGCACGACTTGGTCGTTGGCTGTGGCATTTGAGGTACCTCGCACACCATCCACTCCGCCTCTCAATAGGGATTGTGACGTTCTTAGTGGTTGGTAGCCTGCCTACGTGTCAAGGGCTTCCTTTCAAACGAATTCTAATATATCTCAAACTACAAATGAGGAGTCGAAACCTAGCGGATTGTCTTTAAGGAGGATTCCGACATTTATTTCTGCATCATCATTTTCACAAACTCGTTGTAATTCTAGAAAAAGGCAAACCCCAGAGACATTAATTATAATGCACGAAGTTTGCCTGCCGGGAACTCACAATCTGACCATCACCATCGCCGTCCGCTTCTCGGATCATCTCATCGACCTCTTCTTCAGTCAATTTCTCACCCAAATTTGCTGCATCACAAGAATCAGTACGAAAGGTCAAATTTTGTGCTTTGGTAAAGTAGACTGGAAAAATCGCTGCCTATTTACTCATAACGTGACGAAGTTCGGCAGCAGAAATGAATCCGTCTCCATCCTTATCGAAGACCTGTTTTCGTTTTTGCAATCCCGATTAGCGTCAACCTTGCCATGAGACAAGGGTGGAATAACAAGAAGCTCGCCTTGAATGCCTCTTTGATCTCCTCCTCCGAATCGGTATCCTTCATTTTTCGAGCCATCATGGTCAAGAATTCCGGGAAATCGATCGAGTTGTTTCCGTCGGCGTCAACCTAAGTCATCCACATGTACCACCATGTCAACTTGGATTTTCTTTGGGTTTGATGGCGGCGGTAACGTGCGACATACCTCGTTGACCATGTCTTGCAATTCCGCTTCAGTAGGGTTTTGTCCCAAAGAGCGCATAACGGTTCCCAATTCCTTGGAAGTAATCGTTCCATCTCCGTCTGTTCCGATTGATCCGAAAGAAACGAGTAGATGGTGTCAGGTGAATTCCTAGGCCAGGAGAACAAAAATGAGGCATTGCTCACCCTTGTCGAATAAGGAGAATGCTTCCTTGAATTCTGATAAGCTCGCATACAATGTTGCGTGTCAGTGTCAACCCGGAACATTTCTTCGCCTCTCTAAACCGTCCAGAGACAGAGGAAATCTGCATACCGGCGATTTGTTCTGTTCCGAAGAATGGGTAAAAGTGCAGGTATGATCAGCATCATAAGCTGCTCAGGTATACAGCACACTCTGACGTACCTTCTGTCTGACGTATTGAAGAACCCAGGTAACAAAGGAATCGATCAAGAAACACGATCAATTCACGCATCCTACACCAGCGCCTGTCCACCGCCAAAGTGACGATATTGCACTCACCAATTGATCAGCCATCTTGTAAGGGTTCCTGTTCGGTCGTCAAAAGCGATTTGAGGCATGTAATCCCGCCGCCTGTCATATAGTAGGAATCTCGTGCTTTCACCTGACCTCGAGCTGCCGACGCTTCCCTGCGGAACTGGACGACTGCGGAATCGAATCATCTGGGTGATCAGGGCGGAAATAACGCGCGACACTCTTGTTTGGCTCGTTTGCGCTTGTCTTTCGGTATCGTGTTCTCTGGGATAACATCGTGTTGCAGTTTACATATGAGACGACCTCGTATGATGGTACAATGGTTCACGGCCCAGTAGTGGTAATATAGAATGAGCGATATCCGCTGCCCAGCCATCGTGAATATCACGCTACAAAGTCGCTGAAACTACCACACAAGCCTCTTCTAAGCATGATCGATGCCTCTCCATATCTCCTTTGACCAGTCCAGCAAGATTCGAAATCAAGAGTGGTACGAAGAGCCAGTGACGATCGTAAGACGCCTTGGCTTTACAGCAGGAAAGGGCGACTCGGTCATTTTGCGCAGCGGTCGAATAGAGCGTCTGATGGCTTAGGGTTATTCACCTGATTTTCACTTGCTACTGTCATATAGTCCAGGTGGGGACTTGTACAGCCACTAAAAAGAAGACATTAGACTCCGACAAGCCGATAATTCGATGTTCGAAGGAAAGAGATCACTTACCTACAAGGTGGAAGGCTTGAATCGGCGTTGTGAATGAAATAGTCACACCGCATCGCTTGCCTGCTGTCGGCTCGCTGCTATTGGGGTAGGTGCAGGAGGGTCTGACCTCTTGATGGGGACTTCTGTCTACCGCCCGCACATTGATTCGAGTTCGAGAGTTTACGGAGGGAGGCTTTGACGAAATGCCGATGGCGAGGGGAGCGGTCACGCCTGGCTAAGCAGCCGTACCTTCCCATTCCAGCTGTCTATGTGCATTATGTAGCTTCCTGCCTTGCCATTTCCTCCGGGTATGCTGTGTCATCCATCCTGGGGTTTCTCCTCCAGCTTCAATAATCTTGGCTACAATCTTTCGACGTTGATACTCCCTTCGTGATCGCACAAGTCTCGTGATCTGCAATCCGCGTCCCAATCAGTATGAGCCGCGCTTACTATGGACAAGAGGGACAATGCACGACTGACCTTGAAACCAGCCACAGCTCCAGTAACCAATAAGACTAGGATAGCACAAACGATGGTAACCTTGACGATCTTTGACGTATCCGGGTTGCTCAGGGGATCTTCTTCCACTACCCCACTCGTGGCCACCTGCGACGCCGTGGCGGTGCGGGTGTCTGTCGGTTGGATAAACACAGGGGTCGTCGACATGGCTGGGCGATGCAGCTGGAGAATGCAGAACGAGTCGCTGACAGGGGCGATCTATGACGGGCTGGTGTGCGTGCCACGGAGATGCACCGGGCAAGTCCGCGTCGGGTAATCGGAGCTGTTTACCGGTGAGCCGATGTCGAGGTTTCAACCCGGCTGATACATACAAAGTTACCCAAGGCTGACATGCTTCCTCGCCCGCAGACGACAGCGCTGCGTGCACCACGATGACGGATCTCTACGCCGCCACATCAAAGCATCTCCTGCTCCGCCAGTACCCTGCAGCGATCTCCACCGTACATGCCCTCCTCGACGACCTTCGGTCCCGTCATCCGTTCATCTATAGCCGTCCCGAGCGAACAAATACGAAGACACCGCCGCTACTCGTGAAATGGGAGGCTTATCCATACTCGACCATCCAGGCCCTCAAGTTGTTGTGCACTGTGTATGTGTCTGCGTGGTCTGGGGGAGTCACTGAGCAGGAAGTTCTCAGGAAAGGAAGAGCAGCAGCAAGTCAAAGATCGCAAGCCAGGAAGGAGGACGGCCCAAAAGATGTCAGGCTGGAAGCTTTAGCCAAGTGTCTTCTTCCGAATACGGATTCATCGAATGCCATCCTTGCCACAACGCTCGACCTGTGCCTACAGACGCTTGACTCATCGCAGCCGCCTCACGCCGTGCAAAACAAGTCGACCGGTGATCCAAATGCGCCCAACATCGCGCTGCTCGACCTTCCTCCGTCCTTACTTCTGACCTTTTTGCTTGCTTGCATCAAAATCAGCTCCTCAGCTGATGTTTCTACCAAAGGTCCGATAACCGCCCAGCTCTCATCACGCACGAAACAGGACGCCATCTCGTTTGCAAGAAAACTGTTCGAAGATTGGCTCGCGGTCTTTCCGGACGAATCGCTCTATGCGCTCTCCCAGGCACGTCCACTCCGCACGCCCCGGAGAGCGAGAAAGCCATCTGTCAAGGCCCCGCTTGAATCATCGACGTCCTCGTTGGCTTCTAGTACTCCGTCAATCATCGCCGGGAACACGTCGGATTCATCCCCTTCCGCGTCAACGGTCCTCGTGGAGACTCCGTCATCAGACGATCAGGATCGGTCGTTCCTCTTGCAATTTAAAAAGGATTACCTTCGCTTAGTAGAAGTGTATGTGTTGGAGGTACTTCCTCGACAGGATGATTGGGATATTGCAAGCGATTTTATCATGGGTGAATTTGTCATGGGAGCAAAACGGAAAGAGGTTAGTAGTGGTGGACTCGTTGTAGTCCGTGTTGGCGATGCACAATTGTCTGAGCTGATTCTGGGTTCAATGTGCTAGCAAATGCTCAAGCGTCTCCACGACGCAAAGGCAAAGCACATTGCTTCCTTGACACGCGCTCGACGGTCATCTGGAAATCTGACAAGAAGCACCTCGGGAGGTCCCAACTCGATGACAGCGCTATCAGGGTCATCCGCCTTGGAGCCCGAGGATATGGACACTGAAACCATTATTGCTGGCGGTAGTGTCTCCCGGCGAAGCTCGGCCGCATCAACCGAAAGGACAGCTAGACCTTTCGACAGGGGTACCATTCGGCCTACTCGAGGTAGCGCAGTGACGAGAAATGTCACTGACGGTCGTAGAGAGGAAAGGGATCAACGTCTTAGTGAAGACATGGGTTCTCGGGTGAACCAAGAATTGGATGATAAACCCTCAAGATCCGTTCCCGACAATACGACTTCAATGGCCGGCAAAGGATCAGTGACAAAAGCTGTTTCGAGCTTTGCAGCATTACGAAGCCGCATCATCGAATACCTCGATGAACCTCTGTCCGAACCTCGCAGCACAGAGGCTCAAGCGCGAGCCGCCGAAGGCCCCTTGAGCGGAAACGAGGGGCGCCGAAATCGGCCGCGACGTCAAGGTCAGAATCACCTGCAGAAACCATGGCGGATCTTGTCCCTTCTCCGGCCAAAGTACCTTGTTACGCTCGGTATCGGTCTACTTTTCCTCATAGCAAGTCGCCAGTGGCGCCGCAAGAACCGAAAGCTCTTGGACAGCACTGGGCAGAATAGAGGGAACGGTATACCCTTGTGGTATATCGTGGCTGCGCAATGGTGGCGGAACATCCTTGACTTTGCATGGCAAAAGTTTCGGGTAATGATCGCGATGGGCACCACCTTGACCTATGTTTAGGATACAGTGGCAGGTATGAATGAGTTCTAAAAAGCAGGGATTTGGCATGAGGTATATAGTCGGGTTGCATCATGATTGTCACCTCTGAAACCGAAAGGAAGAATAATGAGGATTCACATAACGTCTACCAATGCACGTTGACGCGGTAACATCGTGTTCAGAAACAACCATCTAAGAGACAAAATCTATAGATGCACAGGTAATATAACTGTGATACCGTTTTCCTTGATATCAGATCGCACCGTGATGGGATTCTCTAACTCTGCTTGGTTGCCTTGACGACAACCGGAATCATCTCCCCGGTCTCGAGAGAGAACGGTCGGTGGTGAAGGACCACTAGAAGCGATCTCAGAGCGCATGAGTGGGACGTGATGGAGATGTCTATTTTGATGTACCACCCAAAACGTCGTGGTCAGATTTGCGCCTCAACTATGCCTGCCGCTAACACTTACAAGTTTGGTCGTTCTCGTTGAAAAGCTTGAACATGGCGTTTCTCAATCGCTCCCGTCGGTTACCCTCGGGTTCTCGTTCGTCTATTTGCCAGTCTCATTATTATGTTATTCGCAAGCGGTTGTGCACCTAACATACCTGGCTTCCACCAAGGATCTTCCTCGGCGAATCCTGGTTCGAACTCGTAATTGGGATATCGTTCTTGCAAGTACGACTGCGGTGGAAAGCGGAAGCAGCGGTCAGCTTCCTTATGACATGTTGAGGATATCGAAGCCTAAGAGTAGAACTTACCTTGCTTCGCCTTTTATCACACGTGTGTTCACCGTAGATTTCGCGGAACGCCTGTAGGGGAGTTTCAAGTCAATGCCGCCCATCGCTTGTGTGTCGAAAGGCTTACCTCGACAAAAATTGGCGTTTTCCCTTCCAGAATATCGCCAAAGCTCAATCGCATAGTCTCTGCGGTCCTCGTCAGCGGGCTGCTGAACCAGACCTCCGGTAAAGGTGCCCCGAGGGCAAGATTTCGTTTCCAGCCTTCCTGTACAGTCTACGATATGCGCCGATCGAGTCAGCAGGAGAATGGGATTAGCAAATGAGATTAGTGCGAAGGCTTACGAGTGCCTGCTTTTCGCCCAGCGGAGTAAGTTCGGCATCCGGTCCCCAAACTATCTTGCCATCTCCATTTCGTTTCGTCAGGTCCATCTCCCAGGTCTACGAAAATCGACAGTCAGCTGCGCTGCGAGCTTTTCTTGTTCCAAGGGATTATACGCACTACTGGGTCATATTTTGAAGCGCCGAAGTTATGCCATCCTTGACCGTGTCGACCGCAGAACATGACCTTGTATCTCACGTTTTCCGGAGCATTCGTCTGGAGCTCTGATAAAGGAGCTATTATTAAAAGCTTTGACTAGCTCCACGCCTGTGAACTCACCTTTTACTGCTTCCTTGAACTTTGCCCAGCGTTCTGGCGTTTCGTCAAGCAAGCCGAACCCAGTTTCCAACTTTCATGTCCAATAAAGACCCCGAGTTTCAGCTGTCAGAATATCGAAAACGCCCTTAACCAGTTTGGAAGCATACCATTTGCTCAGGCGTGAGCTTGGCCGAATCAGCATGACTCTGTCTAAAGAGGCCTTCAACGATCTATTGGGAGGTGAGAATCAGCCGCTGCTTGCAATGACACAGTATAGATCTAGACATGCCTCAAACTTCCAGGGATCCTGGCTTTCATCTCGGTTGTCCGGAAGATCGTTTGTAGCATAAGCAGCGAATACTGCCCGAATCTTTTCGTCCTCTAATCCGGGTTTGTAGTCCGGGGTCCATTTGGCGCCCATTGCCTTGAACTCGGCAATAGCTTTGGCGACATCAGGCGGAAGTTGAGTGAATGCTTTGGATGCCGAGGTCTCATCTGGCCGCGAAGGCTCCTGTACGAGGACAGCGTTGCCGGAAGACATTGTGCTACGTTGAGAATCTGTTTAGCTATTGATTTGTGAAAACCCGGGTCTTGGTTGTGTTGTGACTATATTCAAAGCTGAATGCAGCGGTGTCGCCCCTGGTATACCCCTATTGCTTCAAGTCCGACTCTTGCGGCAATCCAGTCAAAGCGATCGGCGATCCAGTCATGCGGCTTTTCTCTGCGGATGACTGTATCCGCAAGGCGCGTCATCATTTCAATTGAGGGAGAACGGAGAGCAGCTTGGGGACCCTAGAAAAGCTGTGTCGCCCGACGGTCGTGACTGCAGGATATGCTGAGGCATGCGACAATTCTTCCAAACCAAGTGTGAGCAGCTGTTTGAGCTTTAGATCACCCCGAGTGATCAGTAACCAAGCAAAAGTTGGAGAAAGAAACCTCATCAAGCCACTGGAATGTTCAAGTATAAACAAAATGAGAACAATGTTCATCATGTATCATGTAATGGGCCAATGCCTCAATGACGCGTACAATCAAAGCTAACTAGAGCGAGGAACTGATCAGGAACCTGGCTACATAATACCGATAGATAGCGATGAATGTCACAGCCTTGGCGAGATGGCGGTTGTGAGAAAGCGAAAAGCGAAGGCGTAAAGGGTAAGCATCGATGCATGAAGCATGTGCCGGATGTGTAAAGGTGCGTTTAGAAGACGATTCTACGTTTATTGACCGAAACCGTAGAGGGTCTTTCCCTGTCGCTTCAAGGCGTAGACGACGTCCAAGGAAGTAACAGTCTTTCGCTCTAAAAAAGTCGATAATAAAGCAGGTCAGTCACTGTCCAGAGGAATAGCACAAGGGGCAGTACATACTAGCGTGTTCAGTGTAGGTGACAGAGTCCTTGATGACACCTTCCAAGAAGACCTTGAGGACACCTCGGGTTTCTTCGTAGATCAAACCGGAAATTCGCCTGTAAAAGCGTCAAGGGTATGAGCGTTGCACCATAAGAGAAGGCATGTTAAGAACTTACTTGACACCACCTCGTCGTGCCAATCGTCGGATAGCGGGCTTAGTGATACCCTGGATGTTGTCTCGTAGCACCTTTCGGTGTCGCTTGGCTCCACCCTTACCCAGACCCTTTCCTCCCTTTCCTCGGCCGGACATTGTGTATAAGTTGTTGGGTGGTGGTAGTGAAGAGGTGGGAAGGGGGTGCTCAAGAGCTATTGACTGCTTTGATTGCGGATGAGTAATAAGGGGAAGGTATTGCAACCAGGTCGACCGTCGGGCAACTTATATATCAGAATCGTGAGTGATGGGCGTTGCCTCTGTTGCCGTGCTGACTGGGGTGTTCCCGGATGACCTGATCTGAAACCACGCTAGCAGATCAAGACGCGCTGGAAATATCAGCCTCGTCCTATCGCACTGATGCGCGAAATCAGGTCACGTGCGCCGTTTTCAGGCATCAGGCTCGCTTGTCCGACGCGCTGGAAGAGTTGTCGGTTGAGCCTCCTGATGTGCCGGTGCAATTGTGCTAACATAGGCACATGAGCTTGTCAAGCTAGGGATTATCGACATCATGTTCGGTTTCCCTCCAACTCGAAGCGAGACTGCTCAGCTGACTGCACACAGCTCTGCTCCCGCTGAAGACAGGCAGCTAGACAGGCGCTGCAGAGAGTAGCCCTTGGTTGCACGGAGGAACCTGGTGAACATAGACTCAGCTTTGTACTCTATAGAGCAGGTCATAGAGCCGTCATATTGATATCACAGAACCAGATTTCACTGCCGTCGATGAACAGTTCGCTACCATCCGCCAACCGGATACGGCTTTTCAATGCTTCTCGCTCTGCCGAGACAGGTTTCGAGAGAAGCTTCAAGATATTGTGCATTCTTGCAAGTTCGAAAGCAGCGGTATGTATGACATCTACAACTGATTGCCTTGTACAAAACCGCAATGCGCTACACAAGATTGCTATGATAGATTACGAGCGTTGTCACGGCGATTATTCAAGTAACCAGGAGAGAGGTACACCACCAATCTCATCGCCGTCAATCCGCACAATCAATCCCAGCTCAGGCCGCGGAACTCGTCCGTCGCCTCAACCAACATGGCGAGGGTGTTTATCTCCCGAGAAGAGTGCCCGGCATTAGGCACCACCTTCAACTGGGATTCAGGCCACTGTTTGTGCAGGTCCCAAGCTGTCTTGAACTAAGCGTCCAGAAAAAAGGAAGGCGTGAGCGACGTTCTGTGCGACTTTCTCGCCAGTGGGGAAGACGTACTGGACAGACAATATCGTACCGCCCTTGCACGATAATGCAGGGAATGTGTTTGCTATATCGGATCCGCGAGTCAATCAGCGGTTGATGTGGATTCCTCTGGTCGAATGTGTTTTAAACCCACATCTTATTCACGTTCTCCTCCTTGAGCAATTGGCCTTGTTCCATCCAGCCCTGGAACGCCGCCGAAGATAAATCAGAATTCCTATGTCGTCATGGTTAGTATGCACCCACCTCGTTAACGAAATAATGATTCTCAATCCTAGCAAAAGCGCTACATGGGAAGATGGAAAAACTTAAGCCTTATCGACGCTCTGTAGGAGATGGAACTGCCCTACTTTGCCCAAGTATCTTCTGCAGCCTTGGCTACATCAAGTGGGTCAACTATCAACTTGGAAGTTGCCATCCTGTTGCCGAGGGTTGAGGTCAGCTTTGCCGATCGGCCTAGAGGCTCAAAGATGATTTAGGCCTGCTCACTCCCACTTAGACCAAGCCTTTGCTGCGTTGACCCTGCGACGTAACAGTTCAGGTCAGTGTTACGACGAGCGACATAAGCGTGTACAGGGATCCTACCGAATATCGTCGTTGTCAGAGTTGAGAAGCTTGTGATACGCTAGCACCATATCGCTCCGCTCATTCTCCGGTACGGGCGCAAGATACTCCTCGCTATAACAATGAAATGGTGGTCAATCGTTATGCCAGCCTGGCAATTTTCCGTTTCTCTCACAAGGCTTCGGGATGGATGTCTGTACAAATAGTGGGAAACCAATCAAGATACCCAGTCCATATCCAGTGCAATTGCGTGTTAACCACTCACGACTCGCGCCATTTTGGTAGAAGAAGTCTAGTTCCGTTTTTCTAAGAGTGAATATCCCACCTATAATTCATTTCTCAGCACAGCAAACTTGGCATCATTTCTGGCACCTTCTACTTACGCAAGACTAGGCCCACGACTTGCTCATTATGTTTCTGTGGTTGTTGGTGAAATGTGATGCCAAGGTTAGTGATCTCTCACGATATCGCCAACCAGTAGACTGACTTGGCTGTAGGCTAGAGCCAAGCAGCTGCCCCAGCTGCCGCCGAAGACTAGCCACTTCGAGATACCGAGCTTCTTCCTCAACCGCTCGATATCCTCGACTGAGAGAGCATTCCATTATGAATTCCAGATGGCGAGCAATTACGGCAGGCATAACGTACCCAAGTCCCAAGTGGTGCTACAACATGAAGAGGGAGGTAAGCATAGCACTGAAAACAACCTGGAACGCAATGAAGGAACGCACTTTTCCCGGAGATCGGCAGACGGGGTGGACCTGATGTCAAATATCAGTTTTAGAGTTCCAACAGAAGAGGGGTCCAGTCGCTTCAGCTTACTTCCCGCTGCCTCGCTGGTCGAACAGGATAATCCTGTAGAACTCCGGGTCGAAGAAGCCCCGATCTGTGTCCGAGATACCGCCTCCAGGACCGCCATGAAGGAAGACGACAGGTTTTCCGTTGGGATTACCACATTCCTCATAGCTATAGCGGTTGAGCGTGGGAAGGAGTAGATGTCAATCGGCAAAGCTGACTGTGAATATTTGCACCAGGCGACCTACTACAGTGTGTGAATATCTGAAACCTTCAGCTGCCCAGTCGAATAGGGATCGATTAACGGGTAAGCTTTAGACATAATCGATTGTGGTAGAAACAAGGCCAGTAACGAAGTTTGGAAGTGGTTGCCCGTTTTCTCAATGCCGTTCCACGAGCTGTTCCACAGCGCTTTGACTTTTGCCTCGATTATTACTTTGGAAGTGGATCGTATGGACTAAGGGGAGCTCTGATGGCATAACGGCTTTATCCGAAGTGACTACAACACCTAATTTAGCTCCTGGTTTGCTGTACAACGGTATGATTCATCATTCATGGTTCCATGCCTTTTTCTTTTTTTTTCTTTTTTTTTACCATCCGGATGATCCGCTGATACGATAACAGCGAGAATAGAAGCTATATAGCGACAGTGTCATCAACAGAAAGGCGGCAGAATGTACTGGAAAACGAAGGCGGGAAGGTTTCTCTTCGCGGACGATGCGTTTTTCAATTCCCTTTTCCGGTGTTCCTCGATTAATGCAGCTATATACAAATCATCTTCTGCTCACAACTGCGTATTCATCAGCAGCTAATGGCCCTGTTGACCGTACGGTGGGATTGTCCTTTATTGACTTATTACGCTACATCGCTATACCATTTTTCTCCATACCGCACCATGGGGTTACTGTCTATCCAAACGTTTACTGCATCAATCATCGTCCACTTCAAGCCAGACAAAAGATCAGCTTGGAGCCAAATACCTCTCGCCGAAGTTGGACTTACGAGTAAACCATGCGTCAACACGGAGCGCATCATGGATATTCCCAAACTACAGCTCAGAGAATGGGTCAGGCGGTACGCCTCGGTAATCGATGACGGAACTCACCCTCGATATAATCTCGAAATGCCAGTCAACAGAGGTTGAGGATTCGCTTCATCGCGTCCTCTTACAAGCCTCGATAGTTGAATCAAGAATGGTCTGCCTTTCAAACCTGATAACACGCGCTGTTGCGTTCGTGTCTGCAAGATGGTCGAATTGGTTAACCGCTTTCAGGTAGAGCATTGGATGAAGCACGCTTTACCTTGATAGCCTATAAATATGTCGAGGAAAGGAAAAATATGTTAGAACTACTTATATTCAGCTTTCTTGGTTGGTTCATAGCGCACTTACGTCTACAGGGTATATCAGAGCCCAGCTCGTCACACCTGCGACTGCGCCTGCAGAGAACGGTATGAGGCTGGCCGGCAGCCATCCTTTCGCCCAGTCGGGTACGGGACCCTGCTTATCCGTCAATGGATCTCTCCCTAAGAGGAACCGGAAAACGTCGTATTCCGCAAAATATAATGCAGTTCCAAGTGTATCTCGAACTGTTCAAAATACGGGGTGAGTTTGGGCTATTCACCTGGAGTTGGAAGTGAGCCTTACCTGAATGTAACCTGAAGCCTGCCCAGAGACCTGTGACTCCCTTTTCCCTGTGAATATCCTTCACAGCCGTCCACGTTCCTGGAGGCTTGTAATCAGCCATGAGATCCTTGCCAGCGTTCTTTAACGGATCGTATTTCTGTCCGAGTGCAATTGCTTTCAATTTCTCTGCTCTTTCCAACCGGTCTCTTGCTATCTGATATTCCAGCTGCCTCCGCACTTTGACAAGCTCAAACGGACAAGACCCGATACTGACAACTGCGCCCGAAGCAGCACCAGCGATGGAGGACGTCAATGCTACATTTACGATTGTCGGATTCGAGAAAAGGCCAAGCCCGGATCCTTTATGAAATGCCTGGTTTAGCTGAGCCGTTAACGAGTGTGTGCCAGTAGATATTCTTTCCTCGCCGTCTAATCCAAGGAATCCGTCTTTCCGCGTCGTTGGTGCATTGTTCACAAACCGCTTTGTGGAGGTATATATTGTAAAGGAGATGGACCGGACTGCAGCAATTGTCACCAGTGGAAGAGGAAACCCTCTCCAAAGGCCCCCGATCCCTTCTTCTTTCACCACATCAGCGGCCAATCTGGGTAACGATATGTGTTCTCTTGTCGACTGGAGGCGAGATTTTAGTGAATCGAGCTGCCGGGAGATTTTGAATAAGAATTATTTTGGTAGCTAGGATATGTTTGGAAAAGAAACCTACTGGATATCCTGTAAAAGTAGACACAAGTGAAGCTGTTCCTGCTGCGACCACCTGAGAAGCGGGCTATTTCAGATGCACTGCGACTTCATTAAGGATAGATGGGGAATGTGATTTTACCGTGTTGTGCCCTAGAAGCAGGACCATGTCAATCTATAACCACAGGTAACCAGGGGCCAGGACAAGCTCACGTTTCATCCACTCATCTGCTTCCTTCAGCCATAGGACATTCCCGCGATCACTAGCCTGCATCGGACATTCGCGGCTGGGCTGATTTGAATGGCGCAAGAGGTCGACAGGTGACTGAGTCGTGGCTCTGTATCAGGTTCTCGAAAGTACTTCAACCACACCTTGTATCGCCAGCTCGCTGTGGTGGGCCTCTGCGTCATAATTCAACCTTTCGGATTGCAGGATCAGCGGAAACAAGTGATCGAAATGTCTCAACGATTCTGCGGGCGGAAGTCCGATAATCCGGGCGAGCTTCCGGGCGGTCGGTAATAAGAGGAGCTCAGCGACTGCTGCTCTTCAGTATGTTGAATGTGTTGGTTAATAAAGTACTAAAACGGGCAAGGATAATACAAAAGTGCATTTGTCTATAGCTTCACGTCGCCGCTCTCGACAACCTGTTTCATACGGTTAAGACTTATGAAATTTCCATGGGTGCACTCTCGCTACCATTAGCCATATACCCAGCGCCCATCGGTTGACCAGCACTATTGCTGCTGGTTCTTGCACCGGCTTCTCCAAACATTAACAAGTCTTGCTGCTCCTCAATGAATGCCAGGCTGCGTCCGACGTCGGTGAAATACTTGTAGGCCATTCGCAGATCCTGGACGGAAATCTGGGTGGCCTTTCGTCGTTTCGCAACGTGGCTAGACGGGGCGATCAAATTCAGTGCGTATCGAAGCGATGTCTGAGACCCAATATGTGTGAGTGCGTCCAAAGCACTATCTTCAAACGATACGTCTTCTTCTTGCGCCCTGTAGGTTCACAAGAAATGATAAGAATCTTGCATTAAACCCTAGTATTCCATTGACCTACCGAACCCGGATGATCTGCTTGATGTCTTCGAGTTCATACTTTTTCGTACTGATAATCAGCACTCGATCTAGCAAGTCGAGCGGGATACCATGCGGCGACATGTATTTTGTACCACGAATCTGCGTGATGCCTCGATTCGACGCCATAACGACCAAAGGAGCCAGTTCTGACTCCAATGCACGGTTCAAGAAAGAGAAACATTCGATATCGAGCATGTGGACTTCGTCGATAAACAGAACCTATGAGTAAAGAGAATATCTGTAAGTGTTGCATTACGAAATTGGGCGATGATTGAGCGTACCCCTGGCACGATTTCGGCTTTACCCTCCTCCCGCCATTCGGAAACTTTGGTATTGATTTGCTCTCGTAATTCGGGCTTGATTTCTCCAGTATCCCCTGTAGCAGAAGTTGATGAGCCATCATCTTGTTTGAACATCAAGATAAGCCACTCACCAGCGAATAAAGCCAGGAAGCCCTGCGTTTTGCTATTGATCACGTCAATCTCGTGCAATGAAACAGTGTGCACTACTTCCTTTCTCGTTTGAAGTTCGCCATCAGGGCATTGGACAAATTTGGTCTGTTTAGGTAATATCGGTCAGCAATGCTTCCTCTGGCTCAGCATTTAAATCAACTCACGTCAGCTCCGAGTGCATCATAATCTCTAGCTCGACCGTAACTGCGGCCAAGCTTCGAGATTCTGCCTGAAGTCTTGTCTATCTGGATTACATCGCCAGCGAGAACCTTTTCCTTGGTGAGTTGATCAATCATTTTTGTGCCCAAGTCGTATATTGTTTCCATGTCCGTTGTTTTCAGGGTTAATCGCCCAGTTTTTGTAGCCTAAGCCAATAGGTGGCTCCATGGTGAGAAACATGATCGACCAGTGTAAAGCCTCACTTCAGACAATGCTTACTCCTGTAACACTTCGATCCACCTGGATCTCTACCACTTCTCCTTCGATGAGTTCCGTCTCCTCCTTGATCCTAACACCTATTGATCTTCGGAAAGCTTGAGTGAGAGATTCGGTTTTCGACATCTGGATGTGATCCGTAAGCAAATGGCTTCTTATCGAAAATTCGGAGACATCAACTTACTTCCAGACTATAGATTTCACTTCCTGCCAATGTGACGAAAGGCACATCTGAGCCCAACGTCATCGCCATGCCCATAGCAATTGCCGTCTTTCCACTACTTGGCGGACCGGCCATCAAGATGGAACGCCCAGCGATTTTGCCTTCCTGTACCATCTTGAGAATGATACCCGCAGCTCTCCTTGCAGGTCCTTGTCCGATCATTCCCTGAGATGATGCCCGAGGTTCGAGATTCTCGTCCAAACCCAACCCGTGGATATGGGAATGTGCACCTAACATGTGATGACTGTTTAGTTTCTGTTGTTGCAGCTTGGGAAAGCTGCTAATTGTGCCTACCTATTCTTTCCATCTTGGTAACATCCCGCAAAGTGGCCGATGTGGTAGCGATGTTGGCAGCCTGGCGAATCGTTTGGATCAGTTTGGAGTCAAAGGCATTACTCTGTAATATGATGATTTACCATGTTGCGCTTTTGGGTAAATTGCGAGTCCAGAAAGCTTGGAGCGTTGCTGTAGGCTTGGAGAGATGTGGCAAATGTGTGGCTATAACAGTGTGAAGATGCTGTTCGGCACAGATGCTGTGAAGTCTATATTCGTCCTAGCTAGCCTACAGTATGGATCAACAACCCAACAACTCATTAATCATCGCTTCTTGCCTCTGGGCACGTGACCCGGACGATCGAATGCCAGCTTCCATCCTCCTAGCTATCCTCCTTAACACATCCGGCGATCAACGATGATATACCGACAGCCATCCACTGTGCTCTCATTTGAGCAGAGGAGCGAGCAGTCGTTGAACATGAATTATCTTGCCACTCAGGAGGATGCTGAAATGACACCAGCGGACGCGGCAATGGGCGAACCGGGATCTTCGAAGCGGACCACCAACGGCAACTCGACTAGCCAGAACAATGCTCAGACGTCTGCGACTACTGGCTTTTATATTCCGCCTGATCCGTCAGAATCCAAGGCAAAAGCTGGCAGCTTCTCATATGTGACTTCAGCTTCGACGTTGCCCCCTAGAAACATTGAGGCTTTCCCACCTTCACGACAAACTGGAGTGATCTATGATGCTCAAATGATGCTACACGCACCACTGCATTATGATGCTACTATTGATTGGGAGAATTTATCAAGTAATGACGATGACGTACCGCTGACATGGCATCCTGAGGATCCTCGACGTATTCAGAGGATTTATGATCAGTTACAGGAGCAGGGGTTGACGAAACAGATGCTACCACTACCTTGTCCGCCTGTATCGGTAGCGGACATCCTGTTAGTACACTCAGAAGCTTTGTGGCACACGGTAGAGAAGACGCAATGTAAGAGACTATTATCATGATTATAGTATTAAATAGTTTCTGATCTGCGAATCACTGCCTCCAGACGAAACGAACGCGGAGATCGAAGCGCAGACGGATCTTTACGAGTACAATTCGCTATATGTCAATCAGCACACGGCCAGAGCAGCTGTCCTGTCCGCAGGGGGCGTTGTATGTGCTACGAAAGCGGTCGTTTCCGGGAAAGTCAAGAATGCGATGGCAATCGTTCGTCCACCGGGACACCATGCAGAGCCTGAGTGCTGTATGGGGTTCTCCTTCTATAATAACGTCGCGATCGCCACGAAGGTGGTTCAGAAGGAATTAGGTGTAAAGAAGGTGTTGATTCTAGATTGGTGAGTGGTATACCCGAATCGGTCCGATGACATGTGAAAATAACCTTCTGTTCTTTATTGTTTCGCAGGGATGTACATCATGGTTAGTTGGCTGTTCACGTGAGCAATCAGTAGCGACTAATATATGGGGCAAACTAGGTAATGGTACCCAGAAAGCTTTCTTCGACGATCCTAGTGTGTTGTACATGTCGATACATCGCCATGATGGTGGTAGCTTCTATCCTCAGTCGGACTTTGGAGCCCTGGAAGTCACAGGAGCAGGAGCTGGGGAAGGGACGTGAGTAAAGCAGAACTTGTTTTCACCCATAGCGCTAATTGAAAGGCTCATTCCATCCTCTATTGCCGGTTTAGGAGCGTAAACATTCCGTGGCCGAAACGAGGGTTTGGCGACGCAGATTATCTATATGCCTTCCAAAAAATCATTATGCCGATAGCGTACGAATTCGCACCGGACCTTGTTATCAGTAAGCTACGCCTAGCCCCTCTATTCCACCATGTTTCAAACTATGATTTTGATTCCTATCTTGCGATTCTTTTCTCAGTTTCTGCCGGATTTGATGCAGCAGATGGTGATACTTTGGGTCAATGTAAAGTCACTCCGATAGGATATGCGCATATGACCTACATGTTATCCGCTCTCGCTGAAGGGAAACTGGTCGTTGCACTTGAGGTAAGTCAGGTTCGGTTTATTGGGAAACCACGCTGACATGGCTGTCACGTTGCAGGGAGGATATAATTTGAATGCAATCTCGAACTCAGCGGAAGCTGTTGCTAGAGTGCTTCTCGGCGAACCTGTGCCGCCACTACCGCCATTGCAGGCTAGTGATATCGCAACAGAAGTAATGTATCAAGTTGCGAAAATGCAAAGCAAATACTGGACGTCGATAGATGTTCAAGCCTGCATGCCCATTGATGGTAAGTGTTTCTGCCCGGTTCAACTACCCATGTCGAAATAGGGCATCTAATGTCCTTCTGCCAATTGCCATAGAAATTACTGCCAATCCCGATATCTTCAAGGTTACTTACATACCAGGTACGTTTCCTTCCTACGAACTCCTTGAGAGCGATTACTGAATGTGTTGGGCGTCAAAGATATGATCAAAGCTCATCGCGCACACCACTTGTACAATAAATACAAAATGACTTGTTTACCTGTGGCATTGAAAGATCTGCAAACCAAGTTCCCGGAACAGATCATGAACACGTAAGGCTTCCCCTTCTTTTAGACGTGGTGAACGATGTTACTGACTCTGTGTCTACTTCATTGTCCAGGGTAAATATCTATGGTGCGAAAACTATCGTCTTGTTTGTTCATGATTTGTCAGTCTTCTGCGTCGAGGATTTGTTATTGCGTGAAACCGCTGATTCGCCATGCGACTCGCTTTAGTGGGAATATGTTTGTAGAAGGACAAGCAAGACTGCATCATCATCCAGATATGGAGAAGACAGCAATCGTGCGTTTACGGCAGGCCTTTTTGGAGACCCTAAACTGATTACGGTGTGGTTGCCTTTTAGTTGGACACCAGCGACCGAGTTGTGGATTGGGTAAATTCCAAAGGCTACGGCCTAATCGACGTAAATGTGCTCCGAGCCCTTCCTACACACCGTACTGTATGTTTCGCCCTGTTCTTGGCTTTCAGGACTGGTATCGAATTGACGCCCGTCGAATTACGTAGCATCTCAATCAAAAGGTCAACAAAATGGGGGAGGAAGAATATGCGCCTACATTTGGATACACAAGAAAAGGACATCCGGATGGCTTGATAGCCGAGACCCAGTTGCTGAAATATATATGGGACAACTATGTTCAGTCAGTCGAATCTCCCGCACGAATTATGATCACCGTTTCACTTATCTCTTGACGAACGCGTAGATTAACAGAAGCACATAACGTGATTTTGATCGGGCATGGCTCAGGATGTCAAGCTCTGATGTGTTTAATCAACGAACGACGTAAGACGATCTCGCATTGCAGCCTGAACTCTTGAGACGCGTACTGATTACGATTATCTCAATGCCGTAGCTGTTGAGGACCTAGTCAAGATGGTAATCCAAATTGCGGGAATGAACACCTTAGTTAAGCCCGATACACGGCAGGATGACAAGATTATTTGGTTCCGTGAAGTAAGTAACCTTGCTGGATGAACAGCCACCCATCATTGTGTTAGCAACATACTTGATACTGACTACTCGGTGGTAAATAGCACTCGAAGCTATATGTGCCACAAAATCATCCTGTGATGGACGAAACGGGAATTGCAAAACGGCTGAGAACACAGATTATAACCTTCCGTAAGTGACGATAAATAAGCTACCTTTGGAGGCTTTGCTTCATCCCTTTTGCTCACTTTCCTCTCTTTCAACAGCAAATGCTAAACCGACGGATATCATGAACGCGGCTTGGTCTGACTTCACAAAAACAATCTCCGTTGCTCTCGGTGAGCCACAACTCAAGGAACCCTCCAACAACGTTCTTTCCGATGCGACAGGCGGAGTCATCGGCACTATCGCCGCCGCTCAGCAAATGACGTCTGCTGCAGTGACCGGTATGGCTTCTGCCGTTGCTTCGGTTGTGCAATCCGCCATTCCTGGTTCGGATGGAAATCAAAAGTAATTTTGGACATTATCTTCTGGGCAGCGATGGTATAAGCTTTATGAATGTATAGCGAGGGGGCTATAAGCGGTTATCTGTTGTTGTCGCTGGTTATGATATTCTTCGAGGGAGCGATTTTGCCCAAACGCACCGCGCCAAAGCAGCTGCGAGGACCGGTAGGCCAAGCCAAGGTGCGCGGAAGCAAACTGTGCTTCGTCATACCGCATCCGTGTGCTGCTGCTGCGTGCATGGTCCCCGGTGGATATCTCAGCCTCCGGCGAACAAGCTTGATCGAGAGTGTAGAGGGCCTGCCCGGACTGTTACACGTTGACCGTTGTAACACGGCCTCTACGCTCTTGCCCATCTGAGCTTTCTCTTCGCGATACCGAGGAATCGCATACCGCAGTTTGCAAACGATACAAAATGTCTTTCGAGAAGGGTGAGTTACCATACTGTAGCAGCTCCTGGGCTCAATTGGGCGTCATGGCTCACTCATTTGCTTGATAGGCGCCACCTTTGCCTGTAACCCTGCTACGGCTAGGCTCACTTCTGTCAAGCTGGGATGTGATCCCAAAGGAGAGAAGATTGTTTACGTCAATGGACGAACGGTTGTCGTAAGTCTTCTTAACGCTATTTGATCGGATGCCTTGAATGGTATCCCCTGATACGCTTGTGCTGACTTGCACTGTGCATTTAGATAAGAGATTTGAGCGTAAGTTGTGGAGTACAGCGCGATTCGGTCAATTGGGCTTGAAGTGACGTTATCCCTACCTCCAAATTGCAGAATCCGACGCAATCTGTCACCTACTCTCGTTCGTATTATGGTCCTTGTAAACAATTTTGAGAGACTCAAAGACTCTTGCGTTTCTCAGAACACACGCAAACGACCACGGTTGCTCGTATTTCCCCGTCAGGCTACTATTGTGCCTCGGCAGACGTTGCTGGGAACGGTAAAACATATTCTCACATGTCTCCGCTTAATATTCAGTCGTTTAATGTCTTTTCTGGTTCCTACAGTGCGGATCTGGGATATTGCGGGATCAGATCAGGTGCTGAAGCTCGCAGTCAGACCTTTGGGCGGACGTGTCAATGACCTTTCCTGGGACGGAGAAAGTAAACGGATCATCGCGGTCGGAGATGGTAGGGAGCGCTTCGGTGCAGCTTTCCTAGCAGATTCTGGTTCGTCGTGTGGCGAAATCCAGGGGAATTCCAAGGTGAGCATATGTTTGTCTACATTTTGTTGAGAGCCTTCTTTAGCATTCCAATCACAGGTTATCAATGCAGTTAGCATTAGACATCAGCGGCCTTTCAGCGCAGCTACAGCCTCGGACGACGGAGCGATTGTATTTTTCCATGGAGTCCCTTTCAAGAACGACAAGGTGAGTCAACTGGGAAAGGTTTAACTACTAGCACAGACTAATCTCGCTGCAATAGATCATCAGAACTCACAGCAATTTCGTACAAGACGTGCGGTTCTCGCACTCTGGAGATCATCTCGCATCAGTGGGTTCCGACCGGAAGCTATTCATTTATGATGGAAAGACTGGAGAGACTTTGAGTGATATTGGTGCTCATAATGGATCCATCGTGAGTGTATTGTGCTTTCTGCTTCGAGAATTGGCGGTTGAACGATACAATTTTCTACAGTTGGCCTGCTCATGGAGTCCTGACTCGAAGAAGCTTTCGACCGCTAGCGCTGACGGGACTGTGAAGCTATGTGCGTGTCCCGGAGCTTGTCCCCACTACACACCAACTGAAAACACACCAACTGAAAACATTTTCTGCAACCAGGGGACATTGAGACTAAGCAGGCAACCACCACGTTCACCATTGGTAGTGGCGTAGCCTCTCAACAAAACGGTAACATTTGGGCGTCCGAGAATGCGGTTGTTTCGTTGAGCCTCGATGGTACGCTGAATGTCTTTGACCCGCGAGACAACAAGTCTTGGCGGAAGATCTACGCAAGTATCATGGTACTTGGGTGGCTGGAGCTTCGAATTAACTTGATTTTATTGGAGATTGCAGGGACCAACAAAGGCAGTTACAGCCTCCGCACTCCTGACCAAGCCAGACCCAACCTTTTTTACTGGATCCTTTGACGGATCCGTGCGTGCTTTTGATTTGCCTTCTGGACAAGCTTATGCGGTAGAAGGACAATCTGGTGAAGGGCAGATTTCCGGAATGGCTGCTGATGAGGATACAGGAGATGTTTGGGCTTCGACATGGACCGATGGCCAAGGCTTGGTGCGGTTAGACAAGAAGGCCTTCAGGTAAGTATGACGGCCTGTACCGGAATTTGCTGTTCACTAACATTCCCAGTTGCATTTTCAGCTCCAATATACGCCTTGACGCTTCTTTGTCGGCCCCCAAAGACGTTGCTGCCGCAGCTGGTGTTGTCGTCTTGGCCGACAGTCAAGGAATAGCGGCGTTCAAAGATGGGAAAAAGATCAAAAGCGCGTCTGCGAAAGATGGCTATTCAGCGGTTGCCGTGAAGGGTGATCTCGTTGCTTATGGTGGAGCGGTGAGTAGTGCAAACCTTGAAGCCGAGGCGGGTCACTGATAGGGCTACCTGCTGCCATGACAGGACAAGAAGGTGCATGTAGAATCGCTTTCTAGTGCAGATAGCGATGTTGTCTTCGACGATAATCGGGGAGAGGTCATCAGTCTTACTTTCTCGCCAAATGGTAAACTCCTTGCAGCTGGTGACGTAAGTATTCAGTTACTTTTCTCGCAGCTACTGGAACAACATGTGCTGAGATGCTAGCGTTTGCAGAGTTCCGGACGAATCGTCTTGATTGATGTCATCGAGAAAAAGGTGCGTAGCCGCACACATGTTCAACCTTTGTGGTTTCTGACCATGTCGGCGTTACGTTTTAGACCTTGGTTAGCTCTAGGTGGACACCCCATACGGGACGGGTGAATTCCCTCGCATTCAGCCCTGATGGACTGCGGTTGGCCTCGGGTGGACTTGACGAGAGTATTTATATTCACCACGTTGAGCAATTGCTCAAGAAGGTCGCAATCACGGTAAGTAGCGACGTCACAAAGAGATTACTATTGCCGCCTAATGATGAACGGTCCTATCTGTAAAATATAGAACACTCATGCTGGTGGAGTGACCGGTGTTGCCTGGCAAGATGATCAGACTGCGATCAGTACAGGAAGTGACGCTTGTGTGAGGACTTGGACCATTAAAGGAATCTGAAGCAATTTAGAACGTTGTATGCATTGTCCATCAAAGTATGGAATACCAAGCATTGCAGTACAACTGGCAGATCGCGCTGTCTGACTTAGATTAGACCTTGCCTCTTCAAATCTTCATATGTCTTCTTGTCATAGCTGTGAAAGGTTTGATCAGGTTATTGAATTCTGGTAAAGCGATCTACCGTAAGCCAACTTACACATTTCCCTCAGCATCCTCGAATTCCTCCGTTCGCTCAGCTTGGTTCTGCTCTTGCCTTCCTTCCCTCTTTAGACGTTCAGCCACTAATAGATGCGAACTATGTCAGCACTGTTCCATCCTGGCGAGTTCTGCGCTATAAGACTCACATGCCAAAGCATCGGCAATTTTGGTGATTTCGTGGAAATGCTTGGTATTTGGGAGACCAAGAGCACGCATACCAAATGCATGCCTCGACTCCTGGAAATGACGATCGAATGCTTTCCTGAGTTGGGAGCAAGCGACGACGCAATCAGACGAGATTACACTCAGAGATAAAAGCTTCTCAAACGCACCTGCCCATGTAGACGTAATCTGAGCAGATTTCACACTTGTACTCCACACCCAAACCGTGCAGTTTGTATAGCCAGTACGGAATAGGCTTGCCATCCCACCCGAGCGGAAGTTTCAGTGGGTTGTAGATCCTGCCATCATCTTCCTCTTCTTCAGCGACATCATCTGCCACAGCTTTGGTTTCCTCCATTGCATCCTCGACTTCCTGTTCTCGCTCTCGAGCTGTCAACGCCGATTTCCTTTCAATATTTTGCTGAGTGTCGTTGATCAAGGCTGGGATGGGAGGTAACAGCAGCAATGTTTCCGTGAGCCGCGTTAAGAGCGCAGCCGCGTGCGCCTTGCTGGTGGATGTCGATGGATGATGGTTGGAGGTGGTGTTGGCAGTCAAGGCAGGCTTGGAGGCTACAGCGTCTCCATTGGCAGAAAGCTTTTCAGCAGCCTTTATATGCTTCTTGGAAGTCAGGTGCGCATCGTAGACTGTCTGCTTGGCATACTGTTTTTGACCTGGACGGGATACTTATCAGTAACCACCAATTCCGGTCTTCGGAATGAGACGAGAAGGCTATACTCACATGCAGCACACCAAATACCTTCCTCGCCGTTCGCTGCATCCCCATTCGCTTGGCTGGTGGTAGCGGCCTTTCGCTGCCAACCATCGACTTTGCCCTCTTTCCACTCCTTCTCAAATCCTTCTTCTACAGGTTTCAGAGCAGCCTCTACGGTTCCTCTATCTAAAGGATGTGTGCGGCGCAAGAAATCTTGAAGGTAAGAGTTCAGAGTTTGCACGTAACTATAGCAAGAACCTCGTTCAGTATATGCTCTGGGAAGAAGCAGGAGCAGGTAATGATCGCTTACTCCAGATACGCAGCGGATTCCTTTTCTTTTTGATCAATCGCTTCGCCAACCAAACCCTTGGACAACATGTTCAGATACTGCATGTAGGTTAACCTAAAAGAGGGATGGATCTTTAGCTTCTGAAGGATGGTTGACAATGACCTGCTTCGAGCTGTGACATACCTCCTTGCGCTTTTCAGGTTGACAAACTGAGTATGCGGAATGTATAAATCGAGATATCTCCCCATGGATTCCTCTCCAGTAAACATCGTATCCAGAGCTACGGGTTCGAAATATTGCCCCTGGTTCAGTATTCACGTTGCTGTAGCAGGATGATGGGGATAACTGACGATCTATAACTTCCTCTTCGCCATCTTCCAGCGTCACGCGTTCTAAACCATCGGACTTTACTAGCTCCTCCAAACTTCGCAGGAAAGTCCTCAATTCAGGCTCTTGGGTACTTCCAGCTGCTTGTCTATCCTGATGAACTTTCTTGATGTGGTTAAATCGGGTATAGAATTCCGAAAGATCATCTTGCGGGTTGCCTCCTGACACGTCAGAAGCCGCTGGCACGGACAATACATCTATTTCTGCAGCTCGAAGACTATGGGCGCAATGAAAATGTCAATGAAAGGTCTATGGTGCTGTTAGTTTTTGTTGTCACCTACCCATCTGCGTCATCGTACTGAGTCTTCAGAAGCCGCTGTCTATCAGATATACGGTTCAATACATCCAATGCTTTGTGTTGATTTCGCAACTCTGCTCTTCTCTGTAGTGTTAAGATATGGGTACACTGGTCTGTATCACGAAAGAGTTACAATGGAAATGGCTTACTCCAGTGACTGGCTTATTCAGGATGTCGGCCAGTGCTTGCTCATACCTCTCGACCTCCTCGTGTTCCTGGCGCTGAAGCTCGATGATGGACTCCATGGTTGCAGTATCGGTATAACTTTATCAGACCAGAGGGGAGAAAGCTGAAAGCGGTATACCACTCTACATTCATCCTCCCTCGAGCGCGAGTCGTTCGCCTCGCGTGCACGTGACTGTGATCGGCAAGCGCAGGCGAGTTGTTGGTGTTTGAGCCATCAATTGTACAGGTCGATACTCTTCCTCGTAATAGGAAGGCCGACTCTCATCTGGACACACAGCCTATCAAAATCAACTAGACGTCAGAATGGCTGTAAGCGCACATCCTGGTATTCCGCACGAGCACAGTCAACTGATCAAAACATTGTCCTGCCTCTTTGCTAGTTGAACACGTAAGCTCAGGGCCGGCCGCTCTCCAACGACGCTTTACTGATATCTCGGATCCTGGATTCAACAGTGGTGATGAAAAACTCGTTTTCGAGTCTTCCGAGAATGTCAAGGTCGTACGTATCACGCGGTCATTGTGATCCTCACCGTAGCCTTTTTCGTTCCGCTTCTCGATGTATCACGCAGACATCAAAGCGGCCGTAAGAGACCTCGTTGCGGATCAGGGTGATTGGCGATCATCCGTGTTTTACCGGAGGGAGTGAAAGTAGAGACCAAAGAGCTCACCTTGTCACTTCCTTCGGCTTATAGGCTGGTACTTGTAAGTCAAGTACTTAGCCTTGCTTAATCGTATTTATTTGACCGTATCTTGCCTTGCTACGCGCTTTGTGTCCCACAGTCGAGCAACTTGGTTTGAAGGAGGATCTGTTGAGGGGTATCTACGCCTACAGTAAGCACACTTCACGCCAGAGGTACGGCAGCCCATCAGTTATAATAACACAAAATTGCCAGACTTCGAGAAGCCCTCCGCCATCCAACAACGAGCCATCTTGCCTATTGTTTCCGGTCGAGATGTCATTGCGCAAGCACAGTCCGGTACCGGTAAAACGGCCACCTTCAGTATCTCTATCCTTCAGTCGATCGATACCTCAATCAGAGAATGTCAAGCCCTCGTTCTCTCACCCACCCGTGAATTGGCTGTTCAAATCCAGAATGTTATTCTTGCTTTGGGCGATTACATGAACGTGCAATGCCACGCTTGTATTGGTGGTACCAGCATTGGAGAGGATATCAAGAAGCTCGAATATGGTCAACACGTCGTTTCTGGTACTCCAGGCAGAGTGTTCGACATGATTCGACGACGAACTCTTCGAACCAAGAACATAAAGATGCTTGTTCTCGATGAATCCGACGAGTTGCTCAACAAGGGTTTCAAGGATCAAATTTACGACATTTACCGATACTTGCCTCCTGCGACACAAGTCGTTATCCTGTCTGCGACTTTGCCCCACGACGTGCTGGAGATGACCACCAAGTTCATGACTGACCCCATTAGGATTTTGGTCAAACGTGATGAATTGACCTTGGAGGGTATCCGGCAATTCTTCGTCGCAGTTGAAAAGGAAGAATTCAAGTAAGTTTGCCAACTTCTTTTCCGTCCGCTTTATTCCTTGTATTCTGATGAATCTTCGTACAGATTCGAAACTTTGACCGATCTGTGCGTTAATGATAATATCCGTGGTGGATAGCTTCGACAGTAGCTGAGCTATCGTCATTCTATGCAGTTACGATACCCTAACGATCACTCAGGCCGTCATCTTCTGCAACACCAAGCGAAAGGTTGATTGGTTGACCGACAAGATGCGAGATGCCAACTTCACCGTGAGCGCTTTGCCGATAGAGCACCTTGAGTCATTAACTTACTCGATGGTTTCAACCCTCAGGTCTCTTCCATGCATGGTGATATGCCGCAAAAGGAGCGAGACGCCATTATGTCTGAGTTCCGAAGCGGCTCAAGGCAAGTATCATTTCTTTGACTCGGTCTCAACGCCCGATACTAATTTCGCCTATCCACAAAACAGTCGAGTCCTTATCACTACCGACGTTTGGGCTCGAGGTATCGATGTCCAGAACGTTTCTCTGGTCATCAACTATGACTTGCCCTCCAACCGGTAGATATCCGTTCCTGCTCATCCCTTTGCGTGTGGAAGCTCACTGTATTTTCCCTGAATGCAGAGAGGCCTACTTGCACCGAATCGGTCGAAGTGGCCGATTCGGCCGAAAGGGTGTTGCGATCAACTTCGTCACTCTCGAAGATGTCCGTATCCTACGAGACATCGAACAATTCTACAGTACCGTCATCGACGAAATGCCTATCGGTGTGGCGGATCTTGTATAAAATTCTCGACAGGGACTTTGCGACTGATTAAGAAAACGGGTGTAACGATGATGATATTGGTATGCTGAAGGGGGGCAACGATATACAACTTTGCTAGGCAATCTGGTACTCGCTCTAAGACGCAGCCATCCACTACAACTAACTTTGAAGGAGGAAAGCTACCTCAATCCAGGCAGAGGTCATATTGAGGCGTGGCCTTTAGCTGCAAGGCCATGCGCTCATCTTGTGGTTTGCTATTTGCCTACTGGTATGCCTTCTTTGACATTCAAGGCCTTCCCAATATTTCGTCAGTCCCATGCTCCTTTGCAGAATTCGTGGGGAGTCATGCCTTGGGAGCTGGTCCACTGAAGCTGTAAATACAGCCGGAAGGGTCCACCTGTATACGGGACTGTCAGCTACATTTCAATAGTGCTTCAATACTGCGCAGTTATGCTCCACCCACGGAAGCAACATCGATCAGTCTTGCGCATTCACACTTGGTTATGGACCCAATAGTACCGGTACCCTGCAAGAGCTACTGTTATGCAGAGTGCAACCGTTCTGTTGATAGCATTGACAGGAAACCCAAGCATGGTTCGAGGCGAAACACGTCCAGAGTCTTCTTCAGCCAGATAGAACCTGACAGGCGGATATTAACAAGGACTGTTCGCCCGCAAGAAAATACAGTCTGTGAGCTAGGGCTTACGACAATACTTACTTCGTGGGTTGCGATAAAGGTATCACTTCAGCTATCACATTGACTTAATAATACTGAGTAATTGAAGCGCTCCCTGACACGAGTTGCACGTTCATCTCTTTTCGTCTGTTTGTTGGATGTGTCAAGAAGGGATAAGATGGTATTAGTGCAGCATTTCCAAAGACGGGGAAGGAATTCAGGCGCATATGGGCATAGATATTATATATGCAAAAGTTCTGGGCGGAGGGCGCGCTCGCCACGGCGTGATTATACAACATATTTGAAGCCGTCCCAGTCTCCCTGAGCGGATAGGGAAGCCAAGGACATGACGAAAGCAGGGAAACACGCAAATAACATCTTGGTACCGGATAATGGCTGGAGAAGTCACTGTCAAGCGACAAATGTAACAATTGTGTCTCGCACCGTAGGACGAAGAACGTTGGGACCATGCTCACAGCAAAGTCTGAACTTGTCATCCTGCTCCTTTAATTTTGCTAACCAAGGCTGATCTGGAGTTCTCATAAGGCTGAATTCCTCAAGATAAACCAGCTGGTAAACTTGTAGTCCTCGTCGAACCTTGAATGCATGGGAATTTTCGCAGTTGTGTTCTGGAGTCATTTACGTTAGGCTTCTCGTTTGTAGAACCCAGTAGGTGCTCGGACGTTCTCGCTGACGTAGTTGGCTCTGTATACAGACAGATAGCAAACATTCTTGAAGAAGACGCTAGCTACTCAGTCTTCGACCATCCTCAAAGATTTTATGGACGGCGACCATTGGTATCCCACTCATTGTCGCCATCCGTCGAGCATTTTGGTGTTATTGTGAAGTTCATGGAGGAGGGAGTGACAGCCGAGCGATAACCAATAGGAATTAGCGTTGTAGAGGCCTCAACTCAGCGACGCCTGGGGTAGAAAGTTGATGTGGGATAACCATAGTTTCTGGTCGCTCCCAAACCACGAAGCTGCTCGCCCCGGACTTTGCGGAGGGTATACTCGAAGTGGCTTTTCGACTGACAGACCTATCTTTGTCATTCAACGGGGACCGAAGGAACGGAATTCGTATTCCGAATCTCGAGTTGCTCTGAGATACTGTGGCTATAGAGCGTTCTTCTTGAAGCGCATTGCCTCTGAGCATTGACGATCCCTCAGATCTCGGATCATCCCGCACCTTCGGAATATAGCAAAGGTTACCAAAGAATACGAACTTCGGAAAACAGAGCAAGTCGGTCAATTGAGCGAGTTACCGTTTCCAGTGCGGACTCACTGGATTAGCAAGAAACGTGCCAACTTCGGTGATCCAAGTTAAATAGAGGACCAGGCAGACCACTGGAATGATAAGGCCTGCACTACATATGACCAAGCGAAGCCTCAGACAGGATTCGTGGTGGTCACAGAAGAGAGCTCACCCTATCCATAGATCTCCTTTGAATCTAGATAAAATTGAAGCTACCTTGATCATCTGTTAATCGATTATGAGCAAATCAAATCATGCGCCGTCTCCTTGCACTCGCAGTATGGACGATGAGTAAAACATGCTCAGAGACAAAGTCGTCGATAAAAACGTCGCTAAGAGGAAGAAGATGTTCAGAGGGGCATGATGGTGGCCCCACCAAAGCCAGAAGATTACCACCAAGTCCTCTTCCAATGCAAGAGCATATATCCAATCTAGCTTCTCTCGATAAGTCGAAGATGATTGAGCCATCGTAAAGTAACACACCGGCACGCGTAGGCTGCTAAGCAGCATCGATGACAGCAGCACCGTTATCACCAGATACGAGGCCAGAAAGATGGCGAAAATGCAGCTGATTGTGAAGCCTATATCAACCAGGAGTAAAGAGCTGACAAAGTATCATGCTTAGCGTATGTGACACGCCTGTACTATGGGAGTCTGCAGGCTGCTTACTCTTCTGTCAATTTCCAATCATTACCGAAGTTGACCAACTCTAAAGAGCCATATCCTTCGCAGCGTCGGCTACGAGGAGGTAGAGGTGTTTGGCAACTGGTCAGTCTAATTACCATGTTCATGAACGAGAGGACTCCTTCACCGACCTATTGCTGTCATCCACCAGGCAGACTCCAGTCGGAAACAGTTCGACATGTATTACGTCGCTGCCCAAGTTGGCGAAAACGCTAGAGGGAACTTTGGTTATCATGTTAAATGCTGTTTTGGAACCACTGCTACAAACTGTGAGGCAAACCGCCAACGAGATTGCTAGAATGCAGGACAAAATGGGCGCACTGCGACGATAACGATCCAACAACCGCGCCCTCATTCCGAGGGCTTGCGCTTTTCCGCCTGTCTTCTCTGGAGAATCTGTGCAAGGCTTGAAAGAAGGTAGACTGTAGTTGGGTATATTCGAACCTGCCGAGCGTGGCCGGTTGATTATCGGCGCATGAAAGGGTCCGTGATTGTAGTCGGGAGCGGATTCGAACCTCCCATCTTGGGCGAAAGTAGGTATTGCTCTATCCCTCGCCAGGACTTGGTTCTGCGTAGGAGACAAGAACGGTATAGCGCGAGGCGGCTTCGGAGAAAAGGGACTTGGAGATGTTGGCAAATCCGATGGCGTTTGGATGCTGTGACAAAGCTTATCTAAAGGAGAACGGGTTGGAATCTGCACATGCGGTGAGGGCGGGGCTCCATGATGTTCAGGGACACTTCCTCTTCGCTGCTGCATTTGCACTGTCTCATGGTCCAATCTCTTTGGCGTCTCTTCACCGACTGTGTAAGAGTTCATATGGTTGTCGTCATCACTCTCGATATCGCCTTCTTGCTCGCTCTCGTAACTTAGATAATCGCTGAACGGATCGCTATCAGCAGGTGTTACAGGACCGCTGACTACTTGCGTTGCTGGAGCGCTGGGACTTGCGCTGGGTAGCGGCGTCTCGAATCCTGGTATTCTGAGGGCTAGAGTTGGAGCAGGACTCTCCAAATTCGTTCCTCGAAAGATAGTTTCTCTTTGATATGCTGACAACACCCATGCTTCAGAATCTTCAAGCGCCAAATCCTCCTGTTCCTTGACTTGACGGGTAAGGTCGCCTGAGTTGTTCGGTGGTGTGATATTCCCCGTCATCATCTTGCCTCATAGGAAAAGAGAATCCGTATAGAGTAACTACGGCGCTCCTGAGTGAAGCGGTCACGAGATAGCGGCGAGGTACCGGAAGTCGCGACGGAAGTTGGGCGGACTGCTTTAAGCTGGTCCATTTCGTCACTAAGGGTGGTTTTAGCTGGGTTTGCCCAATAACCCGCTTGCCCTTTGACCAAGTAGACCCAGTGTCATTGACTGCGTCTCCTGGGCAATAGGGGCTTAGAGGAAAGGATAACCAGAGCGTAGTCAAAGGAGTGGCGGAAAGCCCTAACACTGCAGAGTGACTGTGAAGACACATACTTTTTTTCACTCCAGAGTTCCAAGGCTGTAGCTTGATGCCATATGATTTGGGCTCTGGTGACGGCGTCGCATTCGGCGTTGAGTTTTCGGAACAGCCGATACGCACGGAAAGCAGACGTCCAGAGCAAGAATGGTGGCAACACCTACAAGAGCGCTTTTCAGTCGCGCTTACCGAAGAAGAGAACTGAGTACGCGGAATCACGGACGAATTGGAATCCTGCGAGGGCGCCGGGGAGCTGCGACGAGGACTCTGGCCTGCAGGGCAGTGGGAGTTGTGGTAGGTCTCTGCGGAGCTCTACGGGCTACCGGCATTGCAGTATCATATGTAAGCCACTGTATTTGCCCGGCCGTTCCGGACGACCTCAGTTCATAATTATCGGTGGCAAGCAGCAGACGCACAACGCTAAGAGAGGGCCAAAGGGAGCGTGCGGATCGGATAGCTGTCGGAAGTGAGGAGGTGGGGCTGGTGAGGGTGAAAATATACATTAGGTACAGAGCCTCAGCGGGGAGTCCCGGAAAGTCTCCCTGAGGTGCCCCTCTAAGCATAAAACCGAAACTGTACATGTATCGGCTGGAATTGGACTCACAGCTGGGGTTTCGGGCTTACAACCAGGTTGCAACCGAGCATACCCAACAATTCGTACCACACCTCGACAGCGCTAACCTTTACTCAATGCCGAGTGACACGGCGGCGAACTCAACCTCATCATGCTACAGCAGTTTACCCCGGCCCGTGCGAGGTCTGTCTGCTGAGGTTATCTGCTGACTAAGCGGATGTCTTCCAGCTGGCTGCTCTCCCTTGTGGGCTTGCCGGAATTCTAGGCGTCACATGAGATAACCGAGAAAGCTGTTCTTAAACGAGCGATTGGAATTTCCAAGGGAAATTCGGCGCCTCGGAAGCACCCCAGATCGCCCTTGACGCCCAGCAACAGTCTTTCTCCCCGAACTCTATAGGTAATGTCAGCGTGTGTATAGAGCTGGGAAGTATACCTCGCCACGGCGGCTACTGCCACCACCGGCAAGGCACAATGAAATGTCACGCTATCCTCCCCCAAACAGTTGGTTGCCCATGTAATCACTTATTCAAAAGGCAGGCCTTTATTTATGATGCCCCTTTGATCGCGTCACAGCGCATCACAAGTAGCAGCAGCACGCAGCCGGCAAAGGAGGCGAACACCAAAATACGCTGCCCTGACCTGCGCAATTGACAGCCTCATCACACACGACGATCACTTTTACGTCTGACGACTGGCGACTTCGGCATCATAATCTATATCCCCTGTCGTAACGACATCCTATATCCGTAAGCCACCCGTTCTGTTACTGCGACATCTCCGCATCACCAGCACACATCGACGTGTCTGGCATTCGGCCACATCATACAGACTCAGCTGTCCGAAAGCTCTGGAAAGATTAGACACTTGAAGGGCTATACGGTTAACAGAACCTTCAATACTGGTGCCCTTCTGTGAACGTGCAAAGTTGCAACTTAAGAGTAAGCATCCCCAATATAATCGCTAGCCACACGTCACAGCTAAATGGTTATCATCATTCCTACTTACAGCGCACTTTTGAACAGCCTGCTCGCCCAGGATATGCAATTGGCAGGAAGTAGGCCATAACACTGACGGAATCGCTCGAGGAGGTATTATCGATTGGACTATCATTTTGGATCAGCAAGGTATCCCATCGAACATGGTAAGTCGGTTTCAAATTCTTCGTTGCCACTCTGCTATCACACTGACCGGTCGGCCCGCTATAGACCTTGAGCACTGATGTTACGAGATCGCGATCAAGGACTTCGCTCAGGCCCGAGTCGCGAGGAGAGTTGCAGAAAGCTTGCTGCACAATCTCACAGAGTAGCAGCGGCGCTTCGTCCCCTCGACGCGGCAGGGCAAGGATGCCTGTGGTTATCATGAGCAGTCAACTTCCACGGCCAATCAACAATCGACTTCACCCATATAGTCAACTTTCCCAATCTCCAGCTTCTCCAAGCCTTTTTCCCAGAGATCCAAGCCCGATTAGGGATACCTTACAGACTCCCGAGAGTAATTCCCTTAGGGTAGAGATTGACGGCCAGGATAAGGTTTTAGCGGCGCCTGTAATCCGTCCGCAATACGACCGAGGAATCACAGACGAGATACCGTCACCACTATTACTCCCCCCTCGAAGGGCAATAACGACCGGTACACTTCAGCCCTTACGCCAATTACATGTCAATCAGCAGCATGTCAAGTCTACTGTTCAGCGAACCGGTATCAATTTGTCCGGATTAAACGATAAACTTGGCTTCCATGTGCCTGCTCGTGAAACTATCACGCCAAGAGGTTCGGATGATGAGGGGGAAGACCTGTTATCCGTAAGGCGCACGCGAAAGGATGGGAAGAGGATGTCCAGCAGTCATACAAGAAGGAACGCGAGAAGCTTGTGCGTAAAGGAGAGAGCCAGAGGACGCTTCTATCGTCAAGGCGCTCCTAGAAAAGCACTCTCGGCGCTCCCGGCAGCTTTCCCAGCAGTAGATTCAGGCACAGCGTCTCCCTCCGAAAGACGAGGTCGCAGCAGAGAAATCAAGCCATGTTCCAGGTCTACTGAGTCCATTGCTCGACTACCTGCTCCTATCGTCATAAAGGTAGACAATGCATCGGAGGAATCGGATACCGCTGATGAAGGGGGTGATATCGGCGCGATTGAGACCGCTACCGTCGAAGATATGCTGTCACTGAAAGAAACGCCTTCACCACTTGCAAGTCGACAGAAGCGTCGCAGTCACAATGGCCTTGTGCACCGATCCTCCAACTCTCGTCTGTCTGGTACAAAGTCTCCACGATTGACAACTTGTTCACCTGTTCAATCCCGCCCACGACACCGTTCTGTACAAGGCGTCCAGGTCCAGTCAAGGGTATTATCTAGTCCTTGCTCGATCGAAAATTTCGTCAGTGAATTGGTTACAGAGTGCCGCCCGTCAATGCCATCAACCAAATCATCAAAACGTGTCGATAGCAAGAAAAATCGAGACATGTCGGCTAAGAGCCAGGCTGTATTGGTTCCTCCCAAACCCGTTCGAGCGCTGTCTCAGAAATCATGCCCGACCATCGTTAAGCACATTGCCAACATCTTCGCACCAGCTAGTCCGGTATCTACCCAAGCGGAACTGACAACAGAGGTCGACGGCCCTATCTCTCCCGATGTTCATATTCCGAAGTTGCCACGACGAACAGCCTCTATCTCGCTGAAGAGGATCCAGGACCAAGACCTGGAGAATATCATGGGTTCATCGATAGTCAGGATACCTTCTCCGATTACTTCGCCACGCGTCGTAGATTCGGATCACAGCACCAAGGTTGCGTCCGATTCAGACTTTGAGGAGCAAGGTGTGGACTCCGCGCTGGAAACTCCTGGCATCCCAGTTCAACGTCATGGACCATTGTATTGGCTACGTCACGCAGTGCCTTTGCGGAAGAATGCATTGGAATCTCGAGCGTCATTCCAAACTGGGCAACCGATCTCTCCTCGCCCTTTGCGATCGGTTTCATATCAGGTTCTTTCCCGCGGAGCGCCTGGTCAGAGCAGCGACGGTGGTCTCGGTAGAGGATTCCTGAAGAGAAGTCGAACGTCAAGCAGCGCAACAGAAGGCGGGGATCAAAAGCGACATTATACTCGTTGGGATGGTGTAGAAACTCCCATTACCAAGGAGGACCATCCTGTTCACTGGGCCATGTTGCAGCGGAAGCATCAGCAAAACCTGCGAAAACAAGGTAGTAAACAAAGCCTTAAACAGGGACTTATCAGTCCGATATCGCGTTCCCCAGTATCGAATATGCTAAGCACACGACCTGTTGGCTCCCATGTACACCTTCCACATGCCCATCTTGACCCGGTTCATTTGGAAGCCTCGCTCCGCCCCTCTCGGGTTGTCTCTGTCACGTCGCTCGCTGGACACACGGTCAACACACCAAGTCGTCCGATTTCCTATCGACACAAGTCAACTCCAGCACTAACGACAGCATGTAACAGTACGACAACCACCCCCGGCGACTTTCTTCGATCATCTCTCAGTCATGAGAGCTTGCTCACAGCTTCCCAAGCGTCTATCGCGAGTAGTTTTGACTCGAAGGTTGCTTACAACGCCTGCAAGGGAGAAGCGGGTTACGTTAATTTTGACAAGGTGCTTGGCCTGGACAATCACGCAACACATCAAGGCGTTGTCTTGCCAAGAGACTAGTGTATAAACAACAATTGAGAACGACAGCACGATCATTCATCATTACCAACATCTCTCACAATATATACGAGACTCCCAATGGCTCTCTAGCGATGATGCCAACACCTGCATAAGATTTGTAATACAGTTTGTACCATATTGACCTAGTGAAATCATGTATTTCTGGCATACTTCTTCCACCAGACAGATCCGTTGATATCCCATCCTGTAGCTTCACATAATGTTCCTGCTTGCCATGCATTCTTACCTCGAGCCATACTTAAGGCGCGTTTCCCGGTCGACCTTTGATCGGGTATGGGGCCTTTACCGGGAGGGGGGGGCGTAGGCGTATGATAGGTTCCTGATCAAAGAGCCAAACACGATAGCTTATGGTCATCAGCAAACATTATTGAGCAACTACATCACACGTCCTGCAGGCTGAGCGGGTCCAAATCAGCTTCCATATGCTCGCGCGCTAACAAGTGAACAACTGTGATCGAACAAGAACAGCGGTATTGATCTGCAACCTGAAACGAGCAGACAATGGGCAGATTTTGCGTACCCGGAAAGCTACCAGGAGTTCGGAAAGCTTCCGCACATAGCACATTGGTCGGGATAACTCAGAATCCTCTACAGAAATCTGCGACGGGCGTTCACGCCAGAATAGCTGCCGGAACACTCCCTTTTTACACAATATGCATCACAATGGAGCAGGTGGCTACCATCATGAACAAGGAGGAACGGAAACCTGCAGAGACGGTTGATGGGGTTCAGGATTGGGAGCTAGCTCGAACGTTACTCTTGGATCGTTTAAAAAGCTACGAGGATGATGCAAACGTATGTATCTTGATGCCATTTTGTATGAAACATCACCCCTGTCTCCGGTCCCAGCCTCATACAATTCAGCTCCGAGCAACTCCATCAACTCACCTATAGTCGCTCGTTAAACTGACCTTATACAGCTCCCTTTCTTGTTATACGGCTCAAGAAAGCGAGTACAGCCACGACTATTTCTGCGCCTGCAAATCTCCAGCTCCAGCAAATCCCTTTGATTGTTCAGCCCCACTGTCTCGACCTGTGCACTGCGCGCCACCCGACATCCCTTCTTCAGATCGTTTTATCTTCTAATTGCCTTTCTTGACCCTTTGTGAAGTGAATCACTCCTTGGATAGCTCTGCACGCTCGATTTGATTAAAGCTAAGCCTCACGCCGTCCTTTTAAAGCCGCCATTGTTCAACGGACAGCACGGGCATACCACTAATCAAGAGCATCGCCTGTTCTTCTGCCACAAGAGGTAAGAGTCACTTCGAAAGCGGCCTGCTTTCATTTAGTTGATACCGATTTCAACCTTCAAGTATTTTCGTAGCTTTCTTGGATCTTCAGACAGTTGAACTCTCGCACATAATCGTAACATCAGTAATCTTGCCATGGCTCAACCCGACGTCCAACAACAACGTTCAACCAGGTTGGCACCTCAGCAACCTTCGCCGCCGCAGCCTCGCAAAGTCAAGTTCTCGGTCGGAACAGACTATCAAGTTAAAGATGTTATCGGTGAAGGTGCCTATGGTATCGTCGTTAGTGCCATTAGGCGACGAGACGGTCATAAAGTTGCCATCAAGAAGGTCAGCAGAGCTCCAGTCTGCTTCGCATTGCGTCGTTGCAGCGTTTGACGCTCCAACTGCCCTTCACTTCCAGATCAGTCCCTTTGATCATGTGCTGTTTGCGCTTCGAACTCTTCGTGAACTTAAATTACTCAAGCATTTCACGATGAACCAAGTTAGCGACAATGTAAGCAATACGACTGGGTTCTTGATCTTCATGCTCATAAACATACACTGCCGGTTTCTCACACAGATCATTAGCATTCTGGACATCATTCGACCCTCTGCCTTTGACAGTTTCCGAGAAGTTTACCTTGTTCAGGAACTTATGGAAACGGATTTGCACCGTGTCATCAGGACGCAAGATCTTAGTGATGATCACTGTCAATACTTTGTATATCAGGTAAGCTTTTTATCCTCCCGATTTTCCAGAGCTGTAGTTGACCGTTCCTGCAGACATGCCGAGCTCTGAAAGCTCTCCATAGTGCGGAGAGTATGTACCATCATTTGTGGGGGAAGAATGCTCTCTCACTGAAGTCTTACATTATCAGTCGTACACCGGGACCTGAAGCCTTCAAACCTTCTTCTCAACGCCAATTGTGATCTCAAGGTGAGCTGTAGTAGTCGGATTCGCAGACTGAAACTGCTGACATGTACCGCTATCCTGCAGGTTTGCGATTTCGGTTTGGCTAGATCCACGCAAACAGCCTTACACCAGGAAGGCGCGGTCAACGGAATTATGACTGAATATGTGGCTACCAGGTGGTACCGAGCCCCTGAGGTTATGTTGAGTTTCAAACAATACACCAAGGTGAGCGCGCATATGGACATCGAATCATCCCTAACTAACAACCTTTCATTGGAATAGGCGATTGATGTATGGAGTATTGGGTGCATTTTGGCTGAAATGATCAGTGGAAAGCCTTTGTTCCCGGGTAAAGACTAGTCAGTTTTCCAGGACCGGCACAACCGTTACACACCAGACTGATGAAGCATTCGGATTCTTTATAGCCACGATCAACTCAGACTGATTTTGGACGTCCTCGGCACTCCGCCAATGGAAGAGTTCTACGATGTCACATCGAGAAGATCTAGAGATTATCTTCGCAACTTGCCTGTACGAACAAAGAAGAACTTCGAGACCCTGTACCCTCAAGCTAGTGCCGCTGCCATCGACTTCTTGAAGAAGACGTTGACGTGTAAGTGTAAAATCTTCAGGTGCCATGTGGTCTCGAGATCTCACACCGTCGGTCCCCTTCGTTATCCACGCACAGTCAGCTCCAAGAAACGAATGACCGTGGAGGAGTGCTTGGCTCACCCGTATCTCGAAGCTTACCATGATCCAGAAGACGAACCAGCTGCGGCACCATTGCACTCAAGCTTTTTCGACTTTGATCTGCAAAAGGACAACATTACCAGAGAGGAGCTCAAGAGACTTCTGTAAGTCTACAATGTGTAATGGAGCTGGCTTATCATTTCAGACTGACACATCATTCTGGGCTGTACAGTTATGACGAGATTGTTACTTTCCGTACACCTTACACTGCGGGCCCGCAACCGATGGAAATGTAGGCATCTCAGATTCATGAAGGATATCAGGCAGTAGGTCAAGGCTATCGTGTACATCCCCCAATCTCTACCACGACAGTTGTTGTAAAAGCTAGTAGTTTCTCGTCTTTCCGATGCAACCTATCATCCATGTCAGCATGTACGTATCGACCTCCCATAATTACACGAACAGCTATCGTCTCCGAAATAGTTGTCTACAACAAGTGCAGCGTGTCGGTCGCCGGGAAAGTCTCGCCCGAAGAGTCGCAATCGGGTTGCCCAGAGAATCACAGACTGAGACATTCCGAATCGTCAAGGAATCAAGCATTCCAAATTCTGAAGCCTAGCACACAAGCGCCCAGGCCGCTGTCCCATTGCTGGTTGAGCCAAATTTACTAGGTGTCCCATCAAAAGTCGGCCTGCACGATTTCGAGCTGAAGATCCAATGAGTCAAACTGGTTCACCAAGTCCTCCGTGCTCACGGTGATGTCTGTAACCTAATGTTATACCGTGTGGTATACATTTCACCATCCGGTTTCGAGTATCAAGTAAACGGAGCCACCCTTTAACCTTTACCCTCTTACAAGGACTCCGATCGCTCGCTGGCGGTGTCATATCCCACATCCGCTCATACCCAGAGCAAAGGTCCGCAACAGAACGGAACTTCGGAACATCCTCTAATACCACAAAAGTGACAGAAATTATCATACTCTCCGTCGCCAAGTCGACAAGCCGATAACAGCCTACATTTATTTGCCCCGGATCTCACCCTGTTAGCTCGACCATGCCTATCAGCCACTCGGGAGCTTCTACACCTACAGCCTCGTCTCTTTCTACAATGTCTCCGCTTAAAAGCAACTCTCGAGACGCAACGGCACCATGGGTAGTTCAAAAGTTTGGAGGAACGTCAGTTGGGAAGTCTCTCAATAACATCGTTTCCATTGCAGAGTAAGTTCTTCGAGAGGCAGGCTCTTAAGCTGCGTGGCCGCTTTTCTAATCTTACATTCATAGCTCGTATTTGGCACAACACAAAGTAGCTATCGTATGTTCCGCTAGGTCCGGAACGACAAAAGCATTGGGCACCACCAACTTGCTGCTACAGGCGTCGAAGGAGGCCCTTCGCCCGTCGACTGGGGCTGCTAATACATGCGGCAGCGGGTTAGCATCTGGATCTCAGACTCCGCTTTACCCCAAGAGAGTTGGCTCCGGATTTTTCGGATCAACCGCAACTGGAGCTGGTTCCGAAAAAGACAAGATGTCATCCTCGCTCTCCTCTTTGAAAGACCTCAAGATGACCGCCAATGGCTACTCGCGTTCAGCATCGCCATCGCCATTCCAGTCCTCTGCACCCGTTCCAGCTTCCCCGACCACGGCACAAACGGATTCTGGCCGAGAAAGCCCAGAGTCTTATCTCCCCGCCTTCCATGCTACTGTCGATATCCTAAAGCGGGATCACATCGCTGCTGCAAGGGAACAGATCAGGGATGAAGATTTGTTGGAGGAACTGATACATGAACTTGAAAGGGACTGTGAAAGCTTGAGAAGTTTCTTGTCTGCTGCGCAAGTAAGTTTGGAATAGTACTTCATCACTGGACAAACAATTTCACTGAGGTTTGATTTTAGATCATCGACGAAATCTCCTTGAGAAGTCAGGATTCAATTGTGGGAATGGGCGAACGTATGGCCTGCAAAATCGTAGCGGCTGCACTACGGGATAGTGTAAGTGCCGCAAAAGCTCTTGTCCCTACAACCCTTACTCAAGTCTTCTGATTTATCCCCAGGGAATCGACTCAGAGCTGGTTTTACTGGATAACATTGTGGACGATGCACTTGGCGGAGCTATCGAAGAAGCCACTGCTGCTGCAGTTTCTGGAGACCAAGGAGCGGCCCAACTGGATCAAACATTTTATGACAAGCTCTCCGAACGGTTGGGGGAAAGACTTAGCTTATGCGGGTCTCGAGTTCCTGTCATCACTGGTTATTTCGGCCCCGTCCCGGGATCTTTGCTCGCCCAGATCGGCCGTGGATACACGGATCTCTGTGCAGCCTTGTGTGCCGTGGGGTTGGGAGCGGCAGAATTGCAGGTTTGGAAAGAGGTCGACGGTATATTCACGGCGGATCCTCGAAAGGTGCCGACTGCGCGTTTAGTGCCTATCATCACTCCCGACGAGGCCGCCGAGTTGACATATTACGGGAGTGAAGTTATCCACCCGTTCACCATGGAGCAGGTTATCAGAGCCAAGATCCCTATCCGAATTAAAAATGTCGATAATCCAGCTGGAGAGGGAACTATCATCTATCCGCAAGAATCGAGTGAAGTAAACGGCCATACTGCTTCAGAAGCCTCGACTTCTGGTATCCCCACTGGGGGTATCCAAGCAGTCAAGCTGCCTACCGCCGTGACCATCAAGGACAGCATTGTGGTCCTGAACATCCACTCCAACAGGAAAACCATTTCCCATGGGTTTTTGGCTAGGATCTTTGGAACGTTGGACCGCGCGGGAGTAGTCGTGGATTTGATCAGTACAAGTGAAGTTCATGTTAGTTACCTCATCATATCTTTCCTTTCACTCCCGCTGATTCCGGGAGAAAATGTCCACAGGTCAGTATGGCGATGCAGGATTTCAGTAACAAGAAAGCGCTAGATCGTGTCGTTCGCGATTTAGAAAAAATTGGTCACGTAAGTCCGTTGGTCCGCTGGGCTAAGTTTAAGGCTTACTGACACACCTGTTCTTTGATAGATCACTGTTTCTCATGATATGGCCATCCTGTCACTTGTTGGCAGACAAATGCGCCATATGGTGGGCACGGCCGGAAAGATGTTTGCCACCCTGGCCGACGGTAACATTAATATTGAAATGATCTCGCAAGGGTTAGTGTGCATAACAACTAGTCCGCGGGTATAGTCACTGAAAGTACTTCTCTCCTTGTAGAGCGAGCGAAATCAATATTAGCTGTGGTATGTTTTCCTCTTGCCAAAGCCATCTTCATTCATCTTACCTTTTCGCCTCGATTACAGTGATCGACAACAGGGATTCCATTAAAGCGCTCAATTTGATTCATCAGTCGTGTTTGACCTCCCCACCCGCGTCGATGCTAGCTGGCTGTCAGTAATCTTTTGCTTACTGATGCCTACGCCTACTAATAGTTTTGGCTTGTGGCGGGTATGCTGTAGGAGGGAACACAAGGCCATGACCTTTGAATGCCATCTTCGAAATATCCAGCACATCATCATTATCATCATCGTCACATGCCATCAACCATGATTACGTTCGGCTCCAACGCCGCTTCACAATAATGTCCAGTTCGGATTCGCTGTAATTACAGGTTCATCATCTCGTGTATCTTTAGAACGCAATGCAGAAGTAAACGTAATATGGACAAACGCATTTGTAATCCTATGAATATTATAGTTCGAATCGATCTCGACTGCATAAACGGCGTTCAACGTTGTGGCGATCGCCTCTTCCATCGGGTCAGAAGAGTGCCTGAAACATCCTTTGAACCTCATCAAGAGGGTAAGAATGACACCATGGTAAACTATATCGACCTGTGATTCGCGCCATCGTCACTGCGGTAGTACCACAAGCGAATAACTCTACGTCGGCAACGCCGTCCGTTCGAAGCCTTAACCATCAACATGGTGCGATCAACAAGCAAGAGCGCAGGCAAAGGAGCTGGAGGTAAGTCACAATACTCACCTTGAACGCTTGCTCTGCACTTCTCACGACCGTAGTTTGATCCTTGAAGCTACCAAAGCCAGCAAGCAGGCGTCTAGGAGCACAGCACAGAAACGCAAAGCAGCCACCCCCGCCAAATCCGCGAAAGCGCGTACCAAGGCACCGAAGGCGAGGAGCATTGAGAGTGACGAGAATGGACAAGAGGAAAAGATGGAGTCTGCTGAGGAGTTTGAAGGAGCACCGGAGGAGGAAGATCAAATGGCTGAACCGTCTCAGGAAGCACTTGAGCAGGTAGAGCCTAATTTTCTGGAGACACAGCAGAAGGATGAGTGAGTTTGTTCTCGCCGACTTCTGGCCCAAGTCATTCCTAATAGTGCTGCTTGTTTACATTCAGGATGGCGGAACTGAAGGCGAGGCTCGAAGGTAGGACTGACACGAGTGAACATTTGCTGGGGCCATTCTGAAAATCCGCCTCGCTTTCGGCGACTTTTTCTAATCTTAGCGAAAAGGATGCAGAAGCTAAAGAAGACAATGAGTGCAAGGGTAGCGCAATTCGATGTCATCTTTGAAGAGGCTATGGAGGAGGTCGAGCAGGCGAAGAATTCTTCAGCAGCCAAGGAATTGCAAGTCATGATTGGACCATCCGAAAGTGTCACCTAGAAGAGCTGATACTCGCATAATCCTGCAGACAAAGGAAATCGCAAATTTTTCAGGCTTTCATCACGCGAAACATGCAGCTCCAAGATACTTCGCAAGAGGAGGATCCGGAAGAGGTTGTAGGAGCTTTGAGGGTACATAGTTTCTTCCCTACCTACGGTTGGGGAAATGTGTTAATGGGACTTGTGCTGCTCCTGTCAGATGGCTTCGAAGGAGGTCGGCTCTGTATGTCGTCGATTTGCCATCAAGGACCTCGCGATGTTCAAAGATACATTGGCTGGTACAGATACAACTAGTGCGTTGCAATAGAACTCTTGACTGCGACAACAGCAACTGATGGTCCACATCTTGATTCATTAGTCGCCGCTCGTCCGAAGATTCTCGCGCAATCTGCTCGCAATGTCCGCAACCAAGTGACGGAGGAGTTCAGTGCTATCGCGGAGAAAACAAAGGTATGGGCGGATTCTTCATCGAAGAGTCTTGTCTGCGATAAGTTGACCCTACCTATCGTGCTCAAGGTTCGACTTGATGCGAAGAAGTTCATGAATGCGCACTTCAAGGCATTGGCGAAATACGGCGCCGCTTGAATGCTCGTTCTCCTATTTCTCCTGCTGGCATATTGCGGGGTTTCAAACTCGTAGACCGAGTTGCCCCTTTTGATCCGACCGATTCTTTATTGACGCGAGTTTTCTTCTCGATGCTGCATTCTGATTGTACGTGGAAATTAGACGGCAATGTGCTCACATCGCACTACATATATATTATGTTACAGTTTAGCATTTTCGTTGTATGCCTTGACGAAGTTCCTCTTCTCTATATTCGAACATGACTTGCGCAGCCACAAATAAACAGACGGAGGAGAATATGATGAATCCGATGCCTAGCGAAAAGAAACAAAAAAGACAGGTCAATCAGCCTCGGACATGGGAATTGATCTTGAAATGACATACCGTCCCACGTTGCCATCAGTTGGCGCAACATATATTTTACGCCGTCGGTACCGATCACAAAGCCAACCAGATTGGCTATCATCATCAACAGAATATTCAGGACGGCACCAAGAGCGCAAACATGACGATACCAGCTTGTTCCAGCGAACTGTGGGGAAAAGACGTCAACGAGACCCATATACACAATCCTACACTGGGCACTTTACCTTGGCTGCCGGTAACAGCTTTCTTCCGATGATTTCCGGCAAGATGAACAAGCTGATAAGCCATCCCCAAGCTAGCAATCGGAAAGACAGGTCGTGCCATAGCGCGACAAATGTGAACACTAGTGTGGTAGCCAGAAGAAGATTGTTGCCTCCTCCGAGAGGAATATAGATATATCTAGACCGAGAAGAGGTGAATTTCGAGATGCGAAAGGTACAGCAAGGTACAGCTTACCGAACGGTCCACAAATTGTAGCTTCTATGCCAACTTCTCCAGAAGCCCAATGTAGAGTAGTTATTCGCCATACATCGGACCATGTTCTCCGGCGGATCTACCCCGTCTGCTAGAGCCCAAAGGCGGAAGAACCGCCAAGGCACGAGCAGCTGAATGATTCCAGTGACACCCGGAGACGATTGATCAGCAAAATGATCGATGTGCCCGCCATGAGGCAGCCCTCATAACTCACCTTGAGCCACACAACAATCAAGTTCCAGAAGCCAACCATGCTGAGCTCTGCCGGAGTATCGCCTTCCCATGCCCCGGCGTCCTTGATGGCAACGACATACATGTAGTGTAGGACGATTTCCATCGTAAGGATACACGAAAGGAACCGTAGTCCGTAGGAAAGCAGTGCGCGAGGGGGTGTCGGTGTTGGTTTCTTGACCTGCCAAGTGAAATCGTTAAAAGTCATGATGGGACCGGCAATGTATAGCGCCGGGTATAGTGCATAGGCGAAAAAATTCACGAGGGAGTATTCGTGGATCGGAAGGTTCGTCTTGACGCGTTCTTTGTACCCGATTGGCGGTGCTACATGCGTCGACGGCGAGTGAATGGCCGAAGACGAGTTTGTCAGTTTATGGGAAGACGACGTCGAGTCGGTCGTGGAATGGTGATGTGAAGCCCAGTGGTAATCCATGCCGAATGATATCAGTCGTAGCATGGTGATGTTGAAATTAACATGCCATCGGGGAAGAAGACCAGAGTATCTATCCTGCCTGGACAACAAGGAGGAATAATCAGCATATTACCGTGAAGCCATAACGGAAGCTGAATCGTACCAAGTTTGCAAGGGAAGGGTGTATAGCTCCAAGCTTGTAGCCTTCGTAATAGTCGTTTGCAAAAAGCATCAAGCCATTGAACGTCCATACGAGTGCCGGTGTAAGCCACATTGGGGCTCTACCGGCTTTGGTCATCCTGACCGACCAGCGAGTCAGGCTCCAGTTGAGCAAAATAATCAACCCAATCTTGGCCGCCCCGATGCCGTGTAGAATCACTAGCATTCCCAGCTCGAATGCAACGATGAACTGTGTCTTGCTGGCTGAGGGAAAGGCGTGAGGGCGTATCAGGGTGAATGCATGGGATGAGAGGAGGTAGCTTCCTCCAAGAGCGAGAAGAGCAGGGATATTTTGACGAAAAGTTCGGTACTGGGGATCAGAGATATCCTATACGACCACAACATGTTCAGACGTGGATACTGCATAGAAGATTCCAGAGCACACGTACCACTTTGCGTCCTGGTATCCAGCCATCGCTGAGCCTATATGCGTAGTTGTAATAGTTTGGATGGTATTCTGAGAGGATGGCATTAAGGTATCAGGTACTTGGTCGGCGTACTCGACACCTATCAGGATGACTTGCCTTGGCTCAGCCTTATAGGGACCCATACCATCAAAGGTACCACGACAGCGAATATCAAGCCGTAGACCTTGAATTCAAGCGAGGACCACCTCGAGGTTGCCTTTGTAGATTTCCCGTAAAGCTCGGCAGACGTCGTCGACGTTGAAGTGTTTGATCGGGCATTAGCATCAGGGATATTGACGGTGAACTGGGTGATACCTCTTCTTCTATCTGTGGCCATCGAGGACGTTGTGATTCCCGAGGAAGCAGTCGATGCGGCGGCTCGATGTGCCAACGGAAGGTCGAGTCCGGAATGGCTCATGAAGAACGCTCGCTCGTTGGGGTCTAGCGGAGCGGAAGGCGGCGAGCTCTGGCGGTCGAGTCGAGTCGGACGAGGAAGCTGCTCATCACCGCAAGGTACGGGCGTCTGCTCATTTTTTGCATCCGCGATAGCCGAGGACCGCGCGACCGAGCAAGCACATACGGGAGCGGTCCACCCACACACTCCCGTGGGTACACGGAACGACGCTGCACATCGCAGGCCGCCACGACGATACATGATACCTATGCATCTTCTATGATTGATCTATGCGAGAATTGCGGCGTTGTCTCCAGCGGCACGTCTACAACATCCATCCATCCATCCATCCATCCATCCATCCATTTGCCCCGCGAGCAAACCCGCCAGAGTCACCTCGCCCCCGTGAGCCTAACCAAGCGCACCACCTGCACCTGCACCTGCACCTTTTCCCGCCTCCACCTCCGCCCTAGTCGGAGAAATACTGCACTTCCATTCCGATCGTCCGAACGGGGTTGGACGAGCGGGACGAAAAGTCGGAGACGACGCCGATGGAGACGAGGCATTTCCGTATTCGGGACTCGTAGAGCAAGGACACGAGCTGCAGCGCGGCATGCAGTCGGGGACATTATTAGCGGTGCTCACCGCGGGAGGCCAGGTGTGTATGTGGAAGGACGACTTACCCCGTTGCCTGATACCTTGGCTTTCAGGACTCCGTCGCGATCAATGCTTCTGTGCGACTCGGTATGCGACCTCATGGCCGCCATGAACGACTTGCTTTCCCCTCCTGCTGCTGCTGCCGCCGCCGCCGCCGCCGTCGGCGAGGGCAATGTTGCGTATGTCTCTGCTGCGCCGAGTTCCGGAACACCGGCGGCTTCGGCATCGTTGGCAGGAAGGAACGAGGTGTCCCCTACCTCTGCCTCTGCCTCTGCCTCCGCCGCCAACCCGGCCCGTAGTCCCCTCCACCCGCCCTTGCCCGTTCCACTGCCAATCCACCATTCGCCACCGATACACAGGTCGCTCTCGTAGCTGTACACATTCACGCCGAAACGCGATGAAAGCGCGAGATGCGGGGATATTTGGGCAGAGTATGCGGTGGAGAGGAAGCCCATGAGCGGGTTGTAGAGAAGGGTCAGCGTCGTGGGTGGAGATGGCGAGTGGTGGCCGGGGTACATGGATGACGAGGGAGGGATAGTGGTAAACCTCAAGCCGGTCGAAACTTGCAGGGGGGGGGGGGGTGCAGGGGTTAGGCCTTGGTGAATGGACAACGCGGGCAGGTCAAGCGAGCTCACCACCCAAACTCCGTTGTTTCCGGGAAAAGTAAATCTCGCCTCCGGCAGAGAACCGACCGCGAAGTCCGCCCTCCATCGCCTCTTCCTCGTCGATTCTCGTCTGTTTGTCTGGCGACGGCGGCGTCGGCGGCGGCGGCGGATGGTGCGCCGCGCCCGGTTCTTCCGCCGTCAACGCGGCCTCGGACATGCCAAAGTTGTAAAGCCCACGAAAGCCCAGCATTCCATCCGTGGCGGAATACGTGTACTCTGCGGACCATCGACCGGTGTCTTGCTGTAAGCTGAGGATCACGTTCCCCGGCGGTGGCGGCGGCGGGGTGACGATTGTGGATTGACTCGGACTCGAGGAGGACGAGGCTCCGTTCGTGGCGGCGGCGGCGGCGGCGCGGACGGAGCTGTTGGCCGCGTCAGAGATCCCTCCTTCTGATATACTGCCTCCTGCGGTACTCGACGTCGCTGCATTGGTGCCGCCGAACCCGCGCACGCCGGCCGCGGGACTGTGCATAAACATCAAGCTGGCCTGCAAGCCGGGCGTGAGTTTGGTCGTGGCGAGCGCGGAGAGATGCAAGCTCGGGAAATGGAGGCGCGAGTAGAGGAGGTAGTCCCGTGCTGGGATGACGAGTTGGCCGGCGAGGAATTCTTCCGGGGCTGGCGAGGGGCGTTTGGGCGGTGGGAGGACGCGGAAGTGGTCGACCATGCTGTGGAGGGGTACTATACGTGAGGGGGAGATCTGGCAGGCGCGGGGGGGGGGCAGGTTACGGGCGCAGGTCAGTATCCGTGGCCGGACGGCGGGCGGCGGACTCACGCCCTGGAGAGGGATCGAGCTGGTGATGTAGCTGACGGCGCCATTGAGTTGCGGGAGCGCGTCGAGGGCGTAGGACGCGTAGAAGATGTCTGTGGGGGCCTTTGATATCTGCAGCGAGAGCGTCGGGGGCACGGTAAAGTCGCTGCGGGGCGGGCGGGCGGACGGGCGGGTGAGCTGGGCGCGGGGCGGGGCGGGGCGGAACGGGGGCGCAGGGACTCACAGGATGGCTGCGGGAGGGGCGGAGGGGGACGGTCAGCGGGGCGGAGGGCGAGCGTGCCCCCGGGCGACTCACCGGACGAGCTGCGGGTGAGGGAGCCGTAGAAGCTGTCCTCGTTCCAGCCGATGCCCGCGTAGTACGCCCGCAGCAGGAGCGTCGAGAAGCTGAGCATCCGGGCGGGCGGGGCGGGGCGGGGGCAATTGCAGGGGAACGGCACACGGGCAGCAGCAGCGCACACAGCCACACGAGCGTACACGAGCGATCCGGCACGATCGTGTTTCATCCTCATCTGAAACGTCTACGGCAGGTTGTGCTCTTGCCGGCCGCCGGGGCGGACATGACCCCTGCATCTCCGCCCCACCGCGTGGCGCCAGCCTCCGCAGGTGACGCCCAGCGTGTTATTGGCCGGCGGGACATGCAGCCGAGGCCCTATCGCAGCTCAACACGGCGCATACACACCGCAGCCGCCACACACCGCAGCCGCCACCCGAAAGCACCCCACCCGCCCGACAAGCTGAGCTCGTCGTCCCCGTGAGAACCGCACCGCAGGCTCCTTTCACGCGCAGAACCCCGACCCCGAACGACCGACCGGGAGACGCTTCTCCGCCCCCGCCCTCAGGACGCCTTTTCCCCTCGCCCCTCCCTACATAATGCCTGCCTCCCGGCTCCAGGCCTTGCTCAGCGACTTGACGTCCGACTTTCAGGCAAAACAACCCGCGGATATCGTTCAGTTTTGCGCAGATTGGTTCCAGGACAAACTGAGGCAAGAGGTGAGTCCCCGTCGTTGGTTTGCAAGTTGGAGGGTAGAGTCGGCGACTGCGGCCGCGCCCAGCGCTCTTGCTGTCGTGGCCATACCCGTTGACGGGGCTTTCGGGCCGTGGACGGGGCCCTGCGCGGGCCATGCGGGGCTTTGATCGGCCCTGCGCGGGGCTTTGATCGGACGACGCCCTGCAGAACCTCGCCTCGCCCCGCCCCGCCTCGCCCTGCCTCGCCTCGCCTCGACTGACATTCCTCCCCCTCCCCCCAGCGATCCGCATACGCCAGCGCCTCGACGACGTCGCACCCGTCCCCTCCCACCGCCATACCGACCTCGACCAGCGGCGGTGGACTCGGAAAATTCCCCAACTTGCCCACCACCATGAGCCTCCCCCCTGCCCCCGCCAACGTGTTCAACGCGCACTTGACCCAACCCTCGCCCTTTTCCGAACACATCCCCTCCGACTCGCCGTTCGGACACGGTTCCATACCGAGCAGCACCCTTGCCCAGCGTCGAGCGACGTTTGCAGGTCCCAGCTTTGGCAGCTCGCTCACGGGCGGTCCTGTCGTTGGCAGCGGGGGAGGGATCTCCGCCCCCCAGAGTCTCGCCGGAGCGCCATTAGGTGAGGTTCAGGAAGAAGATGAAGATGCGTTCCCCGCCGCCGCCGCCGCCGCCGCCGCCGCCGACAGCTCCTCCAACGTCGCGGGCTCCTTTGCCGCGTTCTCCTTTACCGGAGGAAGCCCCGGCGGATTGGCCACACCCGAAGGTTCTCCGTTCAATGAAGCCCTCACGCCGGGATTCGGGTCATCCAACATACCCTCGTCGTCCGCTCCTGCTGCTGCAGCTGCTAACACGACATCCAAGTTCCCGCCTCTTGCGCACTCGGCGGGCAAGGCAACGGCCCCGGCGGACGATCTCGTCATCCCGTCCTACGCACTCGGTCGAAGAACATCCGTCTCGGCTGAATCCCTGGTCCCGACCGCCGCACTTGCAGGTGCCGCAACACCGGCAGCAGGAGGACAGCACACTGCAGCCGGGCCCTCGACGCCCGCCGCCGCTGCGGCTGCGCAAGCGGAAACGCTTCCCCCGAAATCGGAAGCGCAGCTCGCGCGGATCAAACAATCCATCTCGAACAATTTCCTGTTCAGGAATCTGGATGAGGAGCAGGAAAGGGATGTGCTCGCCGCTATGCGTGAAGTCTCGGTGGACGCCGGACACGTCGTCATTGAACAAGGCGCGGCGGGTGATTACTTTTACGTGGTTGAAGACGGTCAATTTGACATTTACGTCAACAAACCTGGTGGAAACGAGACCGCGGCGGCGGCAGGGGACAATGAAAGCAAGTGGGGCAAAAAGGTCCACACGGCCGTTCCGGGAGGTTCGTTTGGTGAACTGGCGTTGATGTACAAGTAGGTGCCGTAGCTCTGCCGAGAATGTGTCCCGCGCTCATACACGCTTCCCCCCCGCGCGCACCCGCCTTCCCGCAGTGCTCCTCGAGCGGCAACCGTCGTAGCTAGCACCCCCGGGACTCTGTGGGCGCTCGACCGAATCTCTTTCCGAACGATATTGCTTGACGTGAGTTCCGGTGGTTGCCCTTCCCCCCATCGTCGTCCCTTGCTTCGTGTCGCTGATGGCGTCCCGCGCGCCGTGTGTCGAAATATCCCCTTCCCCTCCCTTCCCTGTTCTCGCAGCACACGTCACGAAAGCGAAGAATGTATGAAACCTTCCTTGCAACCGTGCCCATCCTTTCATCGCTCGAGACCTACGAACGAGCCAAGATCGCCGATGCGCTCGAGTCCAGGACGTACCAAGCCGGCGAAGAAGTCATCAAGGAGGGCGAGCCGGGAGACGATTTCTACTTGATCGAGAGCGGCGTGGCGCAGGTCGAGAAACAAGGGAGCGGCGTGGTAGGAGAGCTGGGCAAGGGTGACTACTTTGGTGGTTCGTACCCTCTTCCCCCCTGCCTCTCCTTGGCCGGTTGCTAATCATACGTACCTCTCCCTTCTCAAACTATTCTCCAGAACTCGCATTGATCAATCGAGCTTCCCGGGCTGCGACCGTTCGTGCAGCAGGCGGCGAGGGCGCCAAGCTCCGTGTAGCGGCGTTGGGTGAAAAGGCCTTTACGCGACTGCTTGGGCCCGTTCGTGAAATCATGGCGAGGAAGGCGGGAGAGCGATATGGAACTGCCTAGATCGCGTCGCGTCGCGTCGGGAGCCTTGAGTGTAGGTGGAAGAAACGGTGGGCTTCGTTGTGGGCAAAGCAGTGTGCCCGGCGTAGGCAGTGTGAGCAGAGTAGCGCTCGCGACGCGTGGACCTGATGGAGCAGTAGGAAGCCGCAGTAGAAAACCCAACGGAAAATAATGAACGAGTAACTCATGTGTATCACGACTAGAAATTTAAAGCAAGCGAAACCAAAAACCAATGTAGAATCCTGTGTGTCGTACGGTAATGTGATAGTAACTATCCATCAGTCTCATCGACGAGATATGGAAATAATGGCCGTGTCAACTGTCATGATCACAAGCTGGTGGCGCATGCCGGGTAAAATGGATAGGAGGATGACGGAATGCAAGCAAGCGAGAATACAACAAAGTACTACAAGGATAAATTGGTGTGATGGACCTGGCAACGCTAGGCAATAACGTAAAACGGACCGCCGGATCATCTTCTGCCCGAGAGATGTCCTCCATCATCAATCTGGGCCGTGATATAACTGCGTATCTGTCCGAGGATGTCGTTCTTGACGGGATCTGGCAAGGTATCTATACGAGGGAACGACATTACGTCGAAAATACTCTTAGTTCCGTTGTTGAGCGGGATATAGATGGTACGGATGAGCCTTGTGAAATTGGAAAGCGTACGCACCGAATGCAAAATCCGCCGTGTTCTGCTGTAGAGCGTCGAATTTGAGCGGTTGCATCTGTCGTGCATGTTCTGGGGACACCAGGATGTGGTAAGGGTGACAGTCAACAAGAGTCATCAGCCGCGTCCGGCACACCCGCCAGTTTCGTCGTTTCAGGCATGTTGCGTACCCTTTGCGTGACTCTTTACCTGGTCCGTCCACCCGCTCTCTGAGAGCTTTGTTCGTAGCGTATCCTGTATGCTGGGGAGACGGCTGTCTGTCAGGGCCTGGAATAGCGCATCAGGGAGGAACCGCGATGCTCACCGCTGCCACTCGCCGGATTTGATCATCCTATTCGCCAACCTGTGCTGCATGTCGTCGAGCTCCTTGTCCGAGGGGAACGGTGGTGATTCTGCCATGGCTGGTGTGCTGCAGGGCGGTCGGGGAACAGGGTAGAGGGGAGCTGGCGTGGACACGGTTTATGGATCCGTCTGCATCTGCTTGGCGGCACGCGGGCCCGATCGCACGTCGCTCCGTCTCAAGCTGAAACACGTATATATGCAGGGGCCACCGCCACTTGCGTGCATGACGGTGGCGAGCCGCATCGTCACCATGGAAACAGCAGCAGCGACTTCCAACCAGCATTCCCCACAAACACCGCCCAGAAGCGCGTGGCAGACCGACATCCGCAGCCCCTCTCCTGCAAGCTCTGACGCTGCAGCGGGTTCAGATGGTGATGGCAATGGGAATGGCACAGGTTGGAAGAAGGATCGATTATGGTTTGAGGTGAGTCGAACGAGGCTTGAGCTGCGTGTCCCACAATTAATAACTCACCTCTACCGCGACCACAGCTGGACCTATCTAGTAGAGAGGATTTCGCAAAGGTGCAGATCGACCCGTTTACTATAGCGGCAAAGAACAGACGCAACAAGACGCAGCCTCCGCCTCCTAATGGCTCACATTTGGGGAACACCTTTGACAACGTAAAACCAGGACCAAGGATAACACTCAATTCCCAACGTACAGGTGAGTACCTTCCATCGAAATCAGTGACTCCGTTTTTGGCTGTATTTGCAGCTAAGCGGATGTGATGATCTGTTGATGGGGCATGATAGGTATTTCATCGAGTCCGGACAAAATCATATCATCTCATCTCGTTCCCCTTCAGTGCGCCGTACCATCCAATCAAACGCCGGAAAATGCTCAGAAACAGGTCACCCCGCACAACATCGCGTCTGGCAAAGCGAAGAACCACGAACCAATACAGCAAAGCAAGAATGATAGACAGATGAAGAACAAGACAAAGACTAGCCCCGTCAGTTTTGGAAAACTACGCAAGTATCCCTTGCGCCTTTTTCCATTGACCTTGCACCATCGGTTTACCCATTTGCATCCCTATCTGTCCCCTTTGGCTTCCAGCCAAGATTCAAGAAGGATTGACCCACTTGTTTCCGATTATTACAGGCTTGCGACGACAGGAACAGCTTGCGAAAGTTCAACAGCAGCAGAATACAGTGTCCTCTTCCCGTGATTTATCAGATGCAGCATTACGCATCCCGCATCTTCCTTTGCAAAGTCAGGGCAATTCTCGGCAGATATGCGACGAACTCGCACATGATATGGCTCGACCTGTCAAGCGAGAGCTAATGCCTGGTCCTAAAGAGGGCTTGGCTACAGGAATGCGAAAAAGGCCATTGGAATCACCAGTGCGTGATCAGAGGCGTTTTGCTAAATCTACCGTCGTGGAACGTTCGAGGCCCAAGCCATATGCGTTAATGAATCCTCCTGAGACTATGCCTTTTGCGTTGACATCTGAAACTGGTTCTACAGTGCGAAACCACGAAGAAAATGCCTCTTATCCGTCGCAAGTAGCTCACCATCAAGACCCTGGTCGACCTTTCTGGGTTCATCAATCTCCTCCTCGGACAGATGATAGCTCTTTGCTTGCCACTCCCTCTACTTTTAGTGATCATCGATCCAGCTCTAGCAGACTTTCTCTTCAACCCTCCATGCGCCATGCGCGAGGCTCCATGGCTACATCCGATCATGTTTCTGAATCAGAGCATCACACCGAACACTCGCGCACAGTGGGATCTTCTCGAGCGCCGTTGCGTCAGTCCCAGTACGCCCCCTCGTCTCTAACACTCTCTCGCCAAACAAACAGACCGTCATCGCACTTCGCCGATTGTGCTTCTCAACCACAGTTTGGCCAGTTCGCGGCTTACGGTAACGTCACGAGAACAGGTCTGGTTGATTTGACAGATTCTAGTGAAAATGAAGATGTGGTGCCTAGAAACGAGGAGTGGTCCACTATACCTGCCAAGCGCAAGAGAGGCTACAAGGAGACATTCAGCAGCGCTCACTCGCAACCTTTTCGACTTCCCGGCGTCTTCTCTGGCTCGTTTTCCGTACCCAAAGAAAAAGCCAATCCTAGGACACCATCGTACCGGAGCAACGATAGTGCAACCGAGGTGGTCGTGCCCCTCCGAAGACACAAAATCACATTGTTTCAGCCGAGCCCTCCGAAACCTTCTCCTGCAGACTAACAGCGCCACGCTTCGGATTGAATCCCTTGAACTCTCGAAAGATTTTCGAATCTCGATGCAAAACCTACAGACCCCTTAGGTCCCAGAATTAGGAGATAAAACTACATGGATACACCTGCAATTTTGGTCGGATTAGTTGTCGAGAACAGCTCCCTTTACAAACCAGAAGCAATGTGAACCAAAGGAAGACCTGTCGCTCGGTAACGCTACTTCACCGGACAAGATGGGACCTCTCACGGGATAGCCAAAGCATCGTTTAAACGATTTTTATAGCTCTTTCGCGTAGTACTTCTCATGAATCCGTATGATAACGCGTGTACCCATTATATCGCATAAATGCGCCCTTACGTACAAGCCGATACAACAGCTGGATCTATACAACCAAGTGATCACACCAATACAAATATAATCTATTTTCACAATAGCTACACTTTCTGACGCTTGGCTTCATTCGAATCTGTAATTGTAGCTGAGGTCGAGTCCGCTGGCCGTTTCCCGAGCACTGAAGAAGGCTGTTGTGGAGCTATAGTGGACGGTGTGGGGATGGCTGGCCTGACAGATGGCGTGGTCCCACTATTCGGCGCCGATAGGGCAGTACGAACTGGAATAGCGTTCGGAGGGATCACGCCTGTACTGAGAATTTGTGTGGCAATGCCGATGTTAACTTGCGAGCCAACCTGTTTCAAATATTGTAAAAGAACTTTGGCGTTGGCGGACTGAGCGCTGTTCGTTTTGATGGCAGACTCCGCGAGTTGGGTAATCTTGCGCAAGGTTTCCGGGTCTAGCGCTGGCGTAGGCTGTGGAGGCCGGGGAGCGTTGACGCCGCCATTGGCTGGACGAGGAGCAGGCCGTACGCCTTGGCCGCCAGGTACACCGGTTGGCCGCATACCTGGACGTATCGGTCCGCCGTTCCCGAGAGGGCGCGCAACGGCGCCGGGCCTTGTCAGCGCCGGACGGGGTCCGGGTTGCAACGGTCTCACTTGGCCGGGAACTGGACGAATGCCCTGAGGCCTCGATGCGGCAGTTCCAGCAACAGGTCGGACGGGTAGAGCTCCGCTGGGACGAGGAGCTGCCATCGCCACAGGTCGAGTTGCTGGACTACCCGTCCTCGGCAACGATGATGGACCCAGCTTTTTTACTTTCTCCTGCAACCATCGCAAGACATACGTCCGTAAGACCTGTATAGCGCTCTTTGTCGGCAAAGCCTGCATTTGCGCAAGTTGTTGCTTTGAAAATCTGCCAAAGACGATAGGATTAAGTATAATGTTGTTATTGTCGTAAACGTAAGGCGGCTCGGGCAGCAAGTGTTTGAGTTTGATGTCAACCGATTTAAGATGCGGCGGAATGGCACCAAGCGTAAGAGGTATCTGCCGATTGAGAGGCACCAGTAATGGCGGGATAAGGCCACTCAGCACCGATTCCACACTGTAAGCAGGCGCACTTCCTCCCCCTGCCGAAGCAGTCGATTTGTATTGATCGGTTTCCGAATCCCGCCTGTACAGCTTCTCGACTGGCTTTTTCGGCTTTGCGATCTTGGAAAGTGTAACGGCTTTCTCGGCTTCGCGTTTCAGTCTCGCTTCTTTCTGTTCAGCAGCTTTCCGCTCCCGTTCAACCAACTCTGGTGCATGGACTGGATCCAGTATCCATACGGATCCTTTCGATTCTGGATCATCTTCAGGAACTCGCGGCACCTTGAGGAAGGCCTTGTTTAGAGAAAGATTGTGACGGATCGAGTTCTACAGAGGTAACGTCTGTTATCAGGGTATGTTATATCGGCTTGCAAATCGGTTAAGCTTACCTGCCAACCTGATTCAGGGTTCATTCTGAACCATTCCCATTCGTTGGCAACCCAATCGCACACCTGACCTAGTGTGCCGCGGCCACGATCAACACCTGCAAGTGCTCGATATATGATGGTTGCATAGGTAAGGTCCGGCTTGATAGGCTCGGGACCAATGAAAGGTTGACCATCCACACCCAGAAGAGGCGTAGTGCGTTTCTGAGAAGATGGATCCAGCGATGGCGACCGAGAGGGCGCATCTTGAGACAAGACTGATGTAGCTCTGGTCGGGGTTCTGTCTGGAGACATCATTCGGAAGCCGTCTTGCGAGGCATGATAAGTACCCGGATTCATGTGCGGCTGCAAAGGCGGACGCTGCTGAGGTTGTGGTGGTCTCGCTAAGGGACGCATGGGCTGTCCTGGCCGCACGGGTCTCATACCTGGTGGCAATGGTCGCATAGGCATGCCTGGTCGCATCTGTGCTTGGATGGGTGGCACAGAACCCGGACCTGGACGCATCAAAGAACCTCCCGCCGGACCTGGTCTGATCCCTTGCACTCCCGGTCGCATGGCTATTCCCTGGGCACCTGGTCGCGGGGGTCGTATCATGGCACCCGCAGCGGGAGCATTGGCAGCGGAATTTATCGGTCGGAAGCCATTCGCCATCGGTCGCGGCGGACGTACCCCAGGCATACCAGGGCGAAGAGCAGGCCGTATATCAATTTGGCCGTTGCCGGTATGCATGGGCCGTGACATCCCTGGTCGAACACCCTGTGGAAACGCAGCGGCAGAAGTACTTGCAGTATTTCCCGACATGCCTGCTCCTGACGAATCATGGCCACCGATCGAATATTGATCGGTATGGGTGTTTTGCAAACTCTCCATTTTGGCGAGCATGCGTTCTCTTTCAAGAGCATCAGCCTTCTGCTTCTTCGCTGCCTTTGCTGCCGCTGCATCCGCTTTCGCTTTAGCCTTTTCAGCCTTTTCTTTCTCCTTTTGCGCTAGCTTCTCAGCTTTTTTACGCTCCTGTTCTTCTTTCCTGGCAGCTGCCTTGGCCTCTCGAATCCGCGCAGCCAAAGCCGACTTTTCTGCTTTCGTAAGCTTGATTTCGGGCACCGGCTGAATTCCATCTCCATCACCGTGTGTAAGCGAATTATCCACTGATGAGAATATGCCGTTGCCAAAGGGAACATCGTTAGAAGAACCTTGAATTTGCAAAGGCGCAGCTTCTTCTCCTATGGGAGCCATCGAACTCGCAATAAGGTCTTGGACAGCTTGGATGTCTGCTTCTGTCGGCGGGAAGACATGTGAGTCGGGAGGTGGCAGATCATGAGCGTGCATTCCTGGTGACGCTTCATCATTGAAATCATCGAGATGTGGCGTTGAGAGTGAAGTAGGTTTCAGGGATTCGTCCACCTTGAGCTTTGAGGCGAGTGTTTCCTCTTCACTCTCCTCGTCACTGTTGGCCGAAATACCTTTGTGTACGCCAATGTGCGTCGGGTCCTGCACAATCTTCTCGTCCACATTATGAGTGACCTCTTCTGCTTTCGGGGTTTCGTTCGTTTCCACCGCTATCCCTTTGTCGTCCTTCTCTATCTCGTTGTTTTCTGCTGCTGCCTCTTCCTCGTCATCCTCTGCTGCTTCTTCCTCGTCATCGTCTTCATCCTCCTCATCCTCCTCTTCATCGCTTTCCTCTTCATCAGAAGAACTCTCCTCACTGCCCGAGACACTGCTGAGAGAACTCGAGTAATCGACTCCTGATTCTGGTGACGAAGACATCCACTCTTTTTCGCTCGCGCATCGGCTACATGAACAGACACTGTTCTCTTCGGATACGGCGGCATCGTTGTCACTAGCCGAGAATTGATGATCGGCTTCTTCGTCGTCGTCCCCTCCATTGTGCTGGAACTCATGGAGCCTGCATTTCTTGCACTTTCGGCCTTTGCGATGCCTAGACCTGTAACCATAACCTCCATTCTTGCCCATCCCTGCTCCCATGCCGAATAAACCCATACGTTCGTCTTCCCATTCCTCACGATTGGTGGAAAATGCGTTGAAAGTCGCAGGTTGACGGAATAAATGGTGCAAATCCTTCTCGTTATCGGGTGTAGCTTGCTGCGATACGGAGGTAGTGTTCACATTGCCGAAGGGGAGTGATGACGCAGAGGGGCCTGGCACAGCGTTTTGGTTTAATGGAATCGGATAACTTGCTATGGAAGCAGGAGGAAGAATAAAGTAGAATGTCCTAGTTGATATCTGTATTTTGGTACTGCCGTCATGAGGACATTGTCAGCCTATTATAGGTAACGCCGCAATAATGAACACATACTATGGGCCCAGAGCAACTCGGCTACCCTTCACCTTGAACACGTCATCAACCCAAGCGCCATTCCTCCCTAGCACGTCCAGGTAGAACTGTGACAACGTATACGAATACCTGTAGACAGGCGTTTTAGCACTATCTTATCCTGAGTCAAGCTACCTACACTCACCCGATACGCGCATGCAAGCGACTGACACTCTTCAACGCGCCCAAGTCCACATCCACTTGCCTCTCATCCTCGTCCTCAACCTGAGTTTGCTCACGAGCTTCCATTACTCCATCGGGTTCGTGTTCTTGCTTAACAACCGGCAACCCCTCTTCCTGCTTCACTGTATTGTGACCTGATACGACCTTTCCGAAAACACCTGAATCTTGGACATCATTTTCGATTGGCGGTTTAGCGATTTCCTTAGCAGGCGGGACTTCAGGTGGTGCGCTCCTCTTTCCCTGCTCTGAGACATCTTCCCCTTCAATGTTCTTTGAGATGACAGCGTCGTCGTGGAATGGCATTGCAGAATTGACCTTTTCATTATGTTCTTGCTCCTGTGGTTCTTGCTCCTGTATATCGGATCCCTGGATGTCCATCTTTTTCGTATCCCCTTCGCCTAAATCGACCTTTATGCCAGTCGAACTCCGACGTTCCTGCTGCTTGGTTCCTGCTCTCTTCAGCCGATTCACCTTTCTACCAATAGTAACATCCAGCGTTTGCATATAATAAGAGAACGCCTCTTTGGGCCGATATTCGCCATGAGGACCCGAGGTCTGCGCTGGGGGCGCCTCGAGAAACTGGAGTTTGTAGAAGGCAGTAATGGGTTCTGTGAGAGCGTGATCGATAGGCAAGGGAGGATTGCTAGCGGGAGGCGTTTGAACCATGGCTGCAGCGACTGGGCCTGAGCTATGTGAGTGACCCTGAACGAAGGAAGACATTGATAATTAGCGCAACGGGTTCTTGTTACTAAAAACGATATTAAACTTGCCTCCTGGTGTGAAATCTCTTTGTCGTCACACCCTTCAGGCTGTTCTCTTGGTATTGACGGCAATGATACCTCCTCTGACATCGAAACCAAGCCCACATCGTTGATCAAAACTTCTTCGTTCACGATTTGTACTCCCGTTGGAATCGGCGTTTCTTCCAATGGCGGTCCCGCTTGTGACAAGCGTCCATCAGGCGCAGGAGCTAAATTGAGGTCCGAGAATGATGCAGTATGCATATCGTGACTTGTAGTCTCGATTCTGTCCAAAAAATCCGGTCCGTCAACATAATCTGCTTGAGCGTGGCCGATCATAGCCTCATGTTGATTATGTGCTATGGAAGAAGCGTCGAGCTCTTGATGAATTTGATGTATATCAAATGTTGGTGCTTCCGCAGCATCGCTGTGAAGAACTTCGTGATCACCGTCAGGACGTAACTCGTGCAGGTCCAGGTGCGTCATCCCCTCGACCGGCGGGTGATGATCCTCCAATCCGATCCCCATATTCAAGTCTTCCTCCATACCCATTTCCACATCCACCGCATGGTGGTCTTGTGAAACATCTACCCCAGCACTTCTAAGAAAACTGGCAACGTCATGGTGATGCTCCTCTGCGACATGTAGTATTTGGGACGATGATTCCTGCAAATCCGTCAACTCCATAGTGTCGTATACCTCTCCGGAGGGTTGTGCGTCATTGTCATCTGGTGCCGCGGTATGTATCGGAGCGTCATCCAGAGAAAGACCCTCGGGAATCGATTCTTGCTCCATGTCGACAAATGTCTACCTGAATCGGTACACGGAACTGTCGGGATGTTTACTTTTGAGGCGGGATGTTGTTGACACCTGTCGACGCGACCAGATCACCTCTACTGCGTAAGCATCGACATCGCGGTTTTCGACCGGTGCGGCTTTGAGACTCGACGGCGATGATGCGGGGCGCGACTATGCACTCGGCGACGTTGCTGGCTATGTGGAAGGCGATTTCAGAGTATCACTCACGGAATCCACCGGAATACGAGCCGTATCGCCCTCGCTCGATCGTTTTTCGAAAACTTAGGCCCTAAGCGGTAATCAGCCGGGGGGCACCTAGCTGGGCACCGGGAGCGGGTGCAAACTGCCCGCCTATGCGCTGTCATGTTCCTCCTCGATGCAACAAAGGCAATGATGCTGTGTTTCTGCAAGCTTCCAGGTAATGTGGGCAGCATCCTGACGGGAAGAGCAGGGGGCTCGGGACACGAAGCATACTGCAAGCCCTCGTGATATGGTCGGGTGGATCGCCAATAGTCCCCCTGCATCAGCAAGGAAATAATACATGCCTGACTTTGGGCGGCGCTTTCGAGCTGCTCTCCTTCCATTCGTCTATAATGATCTTGTTAGAGTAGGCTCAAGGCCAATCTGTCGGCTCTTACAAGCTCCTATCAAGCAACCATGATGTACTGCGTGTGCCCCCTGAGAACAACGTCCTTGCACCGCAACCAACAGCCAAACCCTAGCCGAAAGACGCAAGCCTTTCCGCTCAAACAATAACATTCGGATCGCGAAAAAATAAACAGAACGGGTAATTCACCTCTCGTCAGCTCCTCGTGTGAGCGGGACAACGGAGAACGTCACTCAACTATTCTTCTGCACATTTCCGGTACAAGGCATCACCACTCCTGTTGCCCTTGCTGTTTCTGACTTACCTCACCTCGATATATCGACGATCACGCATCCATTCTTTTGAGGCTTTGAATACCATACACCTCCGACTCTCCAGCTCAAAGGGACGCCAAAGTGGAACAATCGTTGGACATTGGAGATCAACCAGGATCATAAGAGGGGATCGAGGCCTATACCAAGATGTCAGGTGAGTTTGAGCACGATGCTTTTGACCTTACATGCGCATGGCCATGGCTTGGTGCGCTGCAGAGACGCCGCGGGAGGTCGCTTGCCATGAGCCATCCTTCCAGAAGGACGAAATGTAGAACAGGCATGCAAGAACGGTTGACACCCGTCCCGCTGGGATAGGTTGTAATTCGTTGTCGGGCGAACTGTTCTCTTGTCTAGCACAAAGTCAAGTTGCTGATGCTTTTCTCTTCCCTGTGACCTGGCGTTACTTCTTACAATCCGTTTAGCTATCTATTCCGTGTACGTTCTCGCCGCGCTGGAGGCATCAGACAAGCATCTCATCTATGTCACACCTTCCATACAGCTTCACGTCCCCTCATCATGCGCCCATGCCGAATCACCTACCGACTCTGATCATTACCCCACATGGTAGGCTTTGTTTGGGTCCATAGGCAACGGTCGTCAGACCATCGAGACTGATCGCAGGTTCCGTGGATTCATAGGCCAACCTCATCAGATCCTGTATTCTTACTTGTAAGTTGAGAAAAGGTGAGACCGCCTCAGTAACATCTGACTTGACAATATCTCCAAATGATATAGACATACCGAATATGTGAGGAGGCTACCGCTATCCACCTCGCGACGTGTTATTTATCCCCCTCTGTGTCTTTCAGAACGCTGTTAATTACCTCCTCACCCCTTCACCCCAAGGCGACCTCTGTGTTGCCAAACTGTTCCCTCCAAATCGAGCACGCCCCGGACATGCCTCTGACTCTGGTCATTCCTCATCACGAAATAATATCGTCAAATGCGAAGCGTCCCGAGACTTGCGATGGACCATCGAGAATACCGGCATCCGCTCTCCGATCTATAAAATCGTCAATTCGGATGAAACTCCCCTCTACCAAATCTCTAAGCCGAATCCCAACGCCGATTTCTGGACCATGTTCTACTTTGCATATGCAGGACATCAGATTCCGCCGAAGCGTGTAGAGGTGAGCGTAAACTGTCGACTACAGTATAGACAGATCTGCACAGCTGACACTTGCTTGGTACACGGATAGTTTGGTAAAATCTCCAAGAATGCACCGGAGAAGGGCGGCGGTACTAGAATCACTGTGACCGGAAAAACAGAAGACGAAAAGAAAGTATGGCAAACGCTCGGGGAAGGCAACGAAGATTGCGTGGAATGGGTGATTGCTTGTGCTTGTTTGAACTTGCTTGAGTGAGTCTTCCTGCACAACCTTGTCATACGTAAATATTAACGGTCACCTCCATGGCTGTCAGTGACGAAATCATCAAAGCCGCAGAGAAAAAGGCGATGGGAGTTGGACCGGCGTCGACGGGTGCTGGACCCGCCTCATCAAGCGGCCCTGCAGCTAGTAATCCGGCTGCCACCAGACCGGCGGCATCTACTCTCCAAGCGCCTGCTGCTAGAGTACAGCCCGTTCGCTCCAATCCCGCCATACCACTCTCACAAGCAGCGAGATCAGGCATCCCTCCCCCAGGACACGGTATCAATCGACCTGCTTCAGCTGAACCACCTAGTCGGAATGCGTACCCAGCTGGACCTCGAATGCCTGCAGGCTCGGCGTCGGGAAGCCCTTCCCAAGCGAGTCGTCAACGTCCAAACGGCCCTGTTCCTGTTCAAACGGATCATCGATATCAGCAACAAAGTTCTGGTTATGGCCCCCCGCCTCCAAACAGCGCTCCGCTCCAGTATGACCCGCGAAGGGCAGGAAACTCGCCTCATCCGCAACAACATCACTCGTACAATGGGTACGCACCCCCTCCAAGCGCCCAACAGCAACAGATGATGCCTCGGCAACAACAGGCTCCTCCTGGGCAGATGCGAGGAGGCCGTTTCTAAGAATGGAAGATCGGTCTCAGCGGTGCATCTTCATAGGCATCAACAACAACACGAAAGAGGAGTTCAGGCCAGAACACAAACATCACTATTGCTTGGCAATACACATATACCCGCGTCGCACGCCACATTCACCCAGATTTTCTTCACCGTTCACCACTCAATTTTACATTTTCCTCCTGATACTCTATGGATATTGCTTAATCGTCTTGATTAGTTATAAAGAGAAGCTGGAAGACTGGTCATAATAACTGTTACTTTCCTGCAAGGGACAAAGCGTTCTACACTTGTTATATGGAATTCTCTGCCGGATCTGTACTTGAAGCGTTCCATGTCCGTTGCTCCGGCGATTATGCCAGGTGCGCGATGCCTTGCTAGAAGAGTATACAAGGGGACTACTACGGTATACAACTCATAAAAGGGTAGAAATGTACAGACTCATACAACGTGAGGGGAAATACGTCTCATGGGACGTATGTGGCTGTTCTGCTTGGATGTGCTTTCGTCGCAATGGTGGTAGTGGGTGGCTCTTTTTTGTACCCATCACCAAATTCCCTGTTTTGCGATAGCACATTGCTGGATCAGCCGACTTGCTCAATTTCAAGAGTGTCCAGGTTACATACCATCTGAAACAGTCGACACAGTCGTCCTCGGGTTCTGCTTGCGGTACAGCATTTGGATTTCTCTTCTTCTTCTTCTTGGAATCGTCAGGGTTATTGTCCCCTTCATGCCCAGAACGTCGACGCGAACCTCGTCCAGGCCATCCCCACAGACTTGACCAGAATGTGGCAGATGATTGCCCGTCATCGTTATCTTTATCTTGTGAGGCACTTTCCAAAGACGGCGCATCCCAATCCTCATTCAAGACTCGGTTGATGATCTCGGTTATCCTGTGAGTACGGACATCCACGGCCCAGCCCTTCTTGCCCACGGTGTCATAGATAATAGATTCCCCCAAATGGCAGCGACTCTCTATGGCCTTTTGTGGAAATGCCGCGTAAGAGTACAGCTTTCTCCGAAAAAAAGGTGAAACTTACGAATCCTGCAGCATAACAACCGCCTACATCGGAAGACCGCAGAGGATCAGTACCCCTACACGTCACTGGCGTATCATCTACTGTTTAGCTACTCACTATAAACCCCCGTGCAAACACCCATCGGTATCGGATCCGCGTTGTGGTACACGTGAGTGATGCCCATTCTGTCCATAGGTATCCCGGGAGGCAAAGGTAGATGAAGCCGTTGAGCAGCAAGGCGGTCGGCAGGGGCTTCAAATGCGACTACCGGAGCCCCAAACGAAAGTCCAATGAGTGACGATAAAGCACCGCCGAGCTATGCGATAAGAACTTAGAACACGAGACAAGGGGCAGGAGTAGTGAGGGAGAGACTTACTGAATGGCCCGTCAACCAGATGCTGGCATTTGGATACATGAAAGAAACGTTGTTGTAGAGGTTCTGATGGCGATAACAGCTAAAGCTTATTAGATTCACAGGAGTATGAGGGCGTTCGAGGCGTTTACTGACGGTTCCAACGGCGGTGTACACACTCTCCCCAATTAACGCCTTTTCCAAACAAGTTTGTTCACATTTGTAACCTCCCGCATAACAGTCGCAAACTGGCGTCCAAGAGAAATCGACTCTTGCACAACAGCACGAGAAGAGAAGATTGTCCTACACAAGATAAGGGTAAAGTTGTCAGAAAAGGTGTCATCTCCTGACCGGTAGCGATGCTCACGTTGAATTTGTCGTTCTTCGACGTAGGCCCGCCAGAGCCGAGGACGCCGGCCGAGGTCCCTTTGATGCTGATTACCACTGTAGAATTGGTATCATCTGCGAACTGGTTGGAAGGAGTATATCCTTGGTCATTAGGGTATTCCATGGCAACAAGAAGACAGAGGTGCGGAGTACCCACAATGTGACCTCGGAGACCATCTGCGTCCTTTTCCCAGCCAAAAGGCGTTGTCTAGCGCAAGAAGCATGAGAGATCAAGTATGATCGACAACATGCCGCGAAAAAGCTTGACACTTACAGCATTCCAGTTGTCCAACGGATACCACTCTGGTGTATCGGGCTCTATATAAGCATTCGAACTCATCATCGCCAAAGACAGAAGCGTTTCCCTGTCTGTAACATCTGGCGCCTCGACTTCCGTTTCCTCCCAGTCCGGCGCCGATGACAAGAGCAAAGATCTCTGTGAGAACGTCAGGTTCCGCAGCGAGCTGGCAGACGGTAGAGGTCGAGGACGCATGATAGGGATTCGCCGTGTGCGCAGTACGAGTGGCGGTGGGTCAATGGCTTGTTCGCCGATCATCGGCTCGACCGCAACGTCGGAATCGAGGGCGAAAGACCTCATGTCCTGCAGAGTATGCCTTTCTGATGCATTGTGCCATAGCAGCGCTTGATTCTTGGGATGAGTCGCATGAGCCTTGATTGGTCTGAACGTCTTGAGATCGGTGGCGGTTGCCGCAACCGACGAGGTGGAAGCGGGAGACGAGTCGGCGAAAAGGGGCAGTAGACGTGCGATTATTGGGGGCAAGTACATTGCGGAGCCTCGGAGCGAAGGCGAGCAGAGTAGCTGCAGCGGCGTCGGTGGAAGCGTCGTGTTGGGTGATGAAGAGCGTCTCGAGGCGACGGGATGACGAGGCGGATGATAAGGCCCAGTCGCGGATGCAAACGACGTGGTTCGCGGAAGCAAATTCACGACTCGCTCAGGAGTATCGAGTCTGATGTCAAGGAGGGCTCGGGGTTGCGACGGCAGCAGAGCCTCTCGCAGCGTTCAGTCGAGTTCCCCTGCAATATCTCCTTCCCATCGGCCATGAGCAAGTTCTCGCCACTCCCAGGCTTCGAAAGGGAGCTTGACCCGTCGTCTGATTCACTGCACAGCGGAAGAAGGGTTCTCATTACAGGTATGTCCTTTCTTACACAGGACGATCTTTCTTTGTCCAGCAAGTTGACGATTGTACCTCGCTTGCCACTTTCCGCAGGTGGTGCAAGCGGTATCGGAAGACAGGTAGCTATGCGATATGTGCAGCAAGGGTAAGCCCGCTTTTCGTAGCCCTGATACCTTCGTTCTTACTTTGGCCATCACTTACAGCGCTCGAGTCGTGATTGGCGACCTTAATGTCGCTGGCTGCCAAGAGACTGTACGATTATGCGGAAAGACAGGAGCTGGCGGGCAAGTCATACTAGAAATTCCGGCGACAGCGACGCAACATCCTGACAACTGCTCTTGTTTCTGAAAGTGAATGCCTGACCCCGACAAATCCCTGCAATGTCACTTCAAAGGCCTCAACCCTATCGCTATTTGACTTTGCGAAAACATCTTTCGATGGACATCCGCCAGATATCGTGATCGCAAACGCAGGAGTTAGCGAAGTAGGGCACCTCGAGGATGACATTGTGCTGCGCAATGAATACGGGGTATATCCCAAAAAGCCCTTGCAAGTCACTCTAGACGTAAATCTCGCTGGAGCAATCCTCACGGCGGAAACGGCAAGAAAGGTGTGGAAGGAGGCTACCCTTAAGCCAGGGTATCAAGTGGCACGTCAGCGTAAACTGGTGTTAATCTCATCCATGGGTGAGTGCTTCTTGTCTGCAGGGGCGATTGCAACTCATGTATACGTTATATTCCAGGAGGATGGGAAGGCATACCTATGGGGACGGAGTACAGCATGGCCAAGCACGCACTATTGGGCTATTGGGTGGCTCTATCAGCAGAGCAAGAAAATCGCAAGGACACCACGTTCTCGTATGTCTACACGTTTTCCACTATCAGTATCAACCCTTTGTTGATTCCGCCCCATCTTCAGTTGCCATGCCATTTGCCCATTCTTCGCCGGTGAGTCCATCCGCCCTCGCGCACATTATGAAGCTCAATACTGATCTTGGTCGTTGTTCAGCCACTCCAATCCTTGACACAGCTGTCAGTTCCCTTGCCATAAGAAATAGGATCCTATCTGATCTGACTGGAAACATTCCCGGGGTGATTCGCCATAGATATTATTAGCTCTAGCGGGCATCCCCAAAACTACTCCCGATGATGTCGCGCATGCTATAGAGGCTGTGGGACGAGATGCCCCGGTAGGCACGCAAAGGTACGCCAAAACAGAGTGTGCTCTGGCTATACGCTTCCCCTAACACACAACTTCGCGTGCGGTCTTTAAAGCGAGAATACAGCAGTCTTGCTACCGGACGATAGAACGCCGTTGGTGATCCGCGCATCCGACTTTGATCCCTTGAGTAAAGATATGTACGCCCAGTTGACGACAATGCTGAACCATCGACAACCGTAAGAAGTGTTTCGAGCTTTGTGAAATCCGAAGCGTTTGCTTCCCAGCTAACAGTTGTTGTTTTTTGGCTTCTATAATAGGCAACCAGGCGATGCTGAGTACAAGAGCACAACAGTGGTCGATATTAAACGGGCTCTTGCGCATAACAAGCAGGCAAAGCCTTTGCTTGTACGTCGATTGCAACTTCGTTCTTGCGTCTGAGCTAATCATGTTTGCTTCTCTCGCAGGGCGCAGCCATAGCGGCGATTGCCGTTAACACACTCGCCAAACAGCTTTCCGCCTTCCAAAACGTAGCATTCGGGTTTCTCGCTGCAGCTGTGATTTCCTACGTCACACCGAAGGCAAAAACGAAGGGAAACAATGTGTAGACATGGAGCCTGCAGCCTATAGCGTAGGCCATATTCTCGAAAATCTTGTGTACATTCATAGCTCGTTGTAGAATAGAGACATTGGTCAAGTTTGGAGTATTGCGTTATGTCTGTATCTAGTCGTCTTCTACTATAATCATTCTGATTGACATCTTCCAGAAATTCAGGACGCTCGCCCAACAAAAAAATGGCTTCATCCTGTTTTGAACAATTCTGCCTGAACAGAGTTCTTCATTTGTCGTCCATAAATCGCATCATGATTTATCTACTTTTTCCTTTTAGACGGGCCTAAAGAAAATGCTCAGAGTATCAGCGTGGTACCTGACTAGAGCTGATTTACGCGACATACCGTCATTGCTCGTGCCTTTCCGCTTGCTACCGATAACAGCTTTCTCTGATGCGGGTGTGGATTCCTTGGCCGCCTTAGCTGATCGCTTTCCGTTTTCTAGTGACTCTGTCGCCCCTTCAATCTGGTCTTTAGCAGGGAAAGAAGGCATCCAATCTGGGTCCTCAGCTTCACCCGCGCATCGGGGGCAGAACCATTCGCCATCCGGCACTTCCGACAGAGGTGGGTCCAAACAACCAAGATGATACGGCTCGTCACACTGAGCGATGTGGAACAGACCATGTTAGCCATTGCACGGTGCTGGTTAGCAACGGCACTTGCCTTTTCACACTCGAGAGGATTGTTGCCTTTCTCCTCCTTGCCGCAAACAATACAGTCATCAGACGAACTGATATCCAACGGCCATCGGTCCAGCTCGGAGCTATTCTCGTTCGGGTGAATCAACCAATATGTCGTATATGCTGCTGCAGCAATACTACAACGAAGTTTGGGAACAACCATCAAATACGATGCAACAGCAACCATAGCCTGATGCACTCACTCGAAAGTATCAAGTCCATTCATGGGCGCTATTCGGACTGGCTTGCTTGCATTCCTGTTCAGATAGCAAACGGAAATTGTCGAAAGAGAGTTCGAGGAGAAGCCAAAAATTAGCGATAGTACGTGACTGCTAATCGATATGCACTGTGGGAGCAGGGAAGGGAAAAGGGCTCACTTCGCCTGATCTTCCCCTAGACCAAGTTCACCATTTTGCTAATGAGTGAAAGTTGGTATTGCTCAACAAAGCCATCCACACATATCAAAAGAAACAGTCACTTACGCAACCCTGGCCCCAAGCAACACACATGACCTCGCTAGCATCTGCGGGTGTAATCAAAAATAGCCCGTTTCCACCGCAAGCTACGGATTTCACTTTACAGCTCATGACTGTTTCGCGGTTGGGAAGGTGAGTTGAATTCGAATGAATGCGAGATAAGATTGTTGTACCCACTGTCTGCAATGTATCTGGAGACAGATACACAAACGTATTGGTCAGTTAAGTGTTATGCGTTAGAAAAATCAATCGCTGCCGACTGACTTGAATTGCGAATCTATGGGAAATGAAAATTAGTAATTAGAGAATCAATAGTGCGGCAGCTTAACGCGATTCCATTATTCCAGGAATAATACTTACATGGAGAACCCCCTGAACCATCACCAGTCATCTTGAACTTTCCTGCTATCTATGTACGAGAAATCCCTCTGAAGGTGAGTTTCTTTTTTAACATTTATACGGTTAAGTCGCATACCTGAAATACTTGCTGTCGATTGATGACAACAGAACCTGTAAACCAGTAAATCAGCACTGGTCACTCTAACAAAACCCTAGTCAGACGAGACATACAAGATGGTCCACATGTGATATATGATGCTCTTGTCATTATGTTACTACCGGTGAATATCGGGATCAGTGTAGGCAAGAGTCTGCTTGAACACAATGATCGCCATGAGTGTTTTGGAAATGTACGATATGCCGCATACGATAAAGCTTACCGATCTTTCTGATCTCCCAGACCGAGACGCCCATAACCAGCGAATCCTATCGTGCACAGCGAAACATCAGTTTCCAACTGCGGTGTCAGCCATATGGAACCTACCCCATGCCCAAACATAGCCATCATCACTCATGGCCAGACTATGTTGCTGACCACTGGCTATCATCATGATCTTCTTGTCGGTGAACGGCTTGATCAACTTAGGTCTATCTTCAAAATCGAACTGGGTCTTGCCAGCCGAGACAATTCGTTCGCCTGTTACCAAATATCACTCAGTAGAGTATCTCTTGCTGGATAAAGTGTTACAGACCAACTTACCAGTCTTGCCGTTCCCGAGTTGACCTTTCTCCGACGAGCCACTCGCGTACACCCATCCATTGTCTGCCAAGAACAGGGTAAAGGTCAGACCACAAGAGACCTGTCGGAAGCGCGGAACCATAAGTAAGGCCACGTTGTATGAACTGACAAGGGTACTCACCTGTACGATCTTTGCTTGATCTTGGGTCCAATTGCCCTTGACCTGTGTCCAAGTCCTCAGTTCGTTCCCCTCATTGGTATCTCTCGCAACGCCACATTGTCCGACATCATTCTTGCCTGCTACCCAGACTTGGCCCTCACTCCCCACGAGCACTGTGTGATGCCTAGCACATGCTGCTTGCACGATTTTTGTAGTCGGATTGGCTCCAGGTAATGACTTCGTGAGGACCTTGTGTGCGTATTCGGGGGGTGTCTGAGGAAGGATAGCAGAGGAAACACCGAAACAGGAGAATGTGTTTCGGCCGACAAGATGGACATTTCCGTAGACTACAGGCGTCAGTGGTCAATTAGCCTGACTGTATATATGTTCACTCTTCGTGCATGTTCGCAACTCACTGTCAATGCAAACCACATGTAATGCTGTACAACCGCTCCAGATCTTGACAATCTTGATGTTCGATAAGGATCGAACGATATGGGGACTCAGCAAATCCTCGCCTCCCCTGAGTGCGATATATCGCAAAAAAGTCAACTTCATATTCACAAGGGGCCTTTAGAACGACGTACTGAGAAGGCTTCGTTTTGCTACCAAGCCTAGACCTGAAGAATACAGCGTGTCAGGACTTCTTTGTGAATACTCCCTTTGCCTTTCGGCGCACCAGTCATTCCCACCAGCGATCAGGACTGATAGTAAAGAGGGAATCGTCGTATTGAGACAATGGAGGTTGTTTACAAAATGACATTTCGCTCACCTCGACCCCACTTTGGCTCACTAACTTCCTCCGGATTCGGTGCATCGGCAAGAGACATATTGGGTACGTTCAGGTGTATGATATATAGCGTTCTCCGGAAACATCTAGACGCCTGAATCGCTTGACACTGTGTGTACTATAGACCACAACGAAATGAGGGGCTCGGGGCTCAAGGGCTGTCAACAGCGCGCCGGGTCTAGTTTCTAATTGTCATTCCGCGCGTTTCAGTCGCGTACTTAGCTCCGACTCGTCTCATTCAGCCAGCTATTCAGCTTCATCCTCCTGTAACACAAGATACATTTATGAGTTGCAAGCAGTTCGGGTGACTGGGAAACTGTCCCGGGCAACCTGCTCGAAATAGAAAATAGTTATGCATGTCGTGGAAGGGCGACAGCATTAGGATCCAATTGATCATCAATGTGCATCGAATAGGCATCAGGCAGATTGAGGTTTGCGACATGTGGTATTTGGGTAGTCTCTCGACGATATTACTACGCTATTATAAATTTCTTATGAATCAGCCTACTATTCATTGGCCAAAGTAATCTTCATGTGACTGTGATTCTTGGATTCCATCCGCCATGCAGATATCCCAGATATCTAGGTAGGCAAAATTTTAGGCTCGTCCTCTCTGCCACCCTTTGCTCTATGACCACCGCTGGTCTCTCATAGCCCTTGGGGTTCGTTGTTGATAGCGATAGTTGCGATTACATCGCGTAGCTGCAGCAGTTCGTGCTTTGGCTGGGCTAGTCCATGCCAGACACATTTTCCGAGCGTCTCGTATCCGCCTGTGTAACGCAAACTAGAGGAAATACGCCTTCCCTGCCATTTTGGCTAGGATCGTCCACACAGTCAAGGACCTGCCCTGTTCCCCTGTGTATAGAACAAGCTGTTAGCGGCTTTGAGTTTTCAATTGACGAGGTAACGCTGGACCTACCAGGCATCGTCATAGATACACAACACGATGAGTCGCATTCCTGGAATCAAAGACAATTCGTCCGGCAAAGTAGCAGTGTAACTGTGGGAAGAATATTAGCTGTTATACCCGGTGGGATGGAAAAACAACCTCAGCTTACGGCCACAAAACTGTCACGACCGAATTTGGAATGATAAGTTGTTCACCGCTTTGATTCTCGTCCCTCATGCTCGCCAACAGGTTTCGGCCAGCTGAGGCATTCTCACGCTGCTCTGAGGGTAGAGGAAGGGGCGCTGCGAGTACACCCGGTATCCCTTGGGCCAACGATTCAACATTCGGACTAGCAGCAGCAGATGACGCAGACCCAGCGGGAAAGGGATCTTCGAGATATGAACGGCTCGCTTTAGCGTTTTCAGTGGGAGTGCGCTTGGTTTCTTGTGCGAACAGCGTCTTTTCTGAATTCGTTGGCGTGCTGTGTCTGCGACGAGTCCCCAGAACTCCGCAGCAGAGCAAAAAGCCTATAAATAATCCTATAAGCTGAGGCGGGTAATCGAAGAGTATTTCAGCAATGACATCGAAGTGGATGATAGTTTGCTCTCGCGTCTCCTCTTCCGTCACCCAAGATTCCAAGCACTCACCAGAAGCCCTCCGATAACGGAACCCACTACGATGCCGGCTATCTGACCACCCTTTAGGCCATGGTCACCGGCCGTTACTGCAGTACCTGTTCCACTTGCCGTGGAGCTGGTTGTTGAGGAAGGGAGAGCCGCGAGAGTGTACCCGCAGGGGGTGAGATCGGTATTCGCTGGAAACGGTGCAATAGCGACATCTCGATAAGTCGACTTGCGCGGTAAACAGTTATGTTCGCCTGTTTACCTTGATAACAGCAACTATCCGGGTTTGATGTGTTACAATGCGCACACAGCTGGTCTGTTGAGCCGCCATACCCGCAACTCCCCTCATTTCTGTCGCCATCAACGCATGTGTCGGTATTGTTAGTGAGAGAGGACTGGACCACGTAACTCAGCAAATGTTAGATAATTAATCTTGTCGCCGAACCACGCCCACAATCTATACGTACAGTCCAGTCTGTGCAATACGAGTAGTCGCGTAACAGAGTCAAATACCGATTCATGCCAGAAGGATTCGTAGGACAATCTGGACATTGTTAGGCATTGACAACATTAGCCACTTAACCACAACAGGGCCGAGGAGAAGTCACAACACGCTCACATCTGGAGTTATCGACAAGAGAGTGCTCATCTGCCGCATAGTCATTGCAAGTTTTTTGACAAACATATTTCGGTCCTATGTCTCTGTCCACCTGACCTGAACCGCATTCGACGATGGCGGAATAAGAGTGGGTTCGCACACCGGTGGTGTTTGTTCTGAAACTCACTGTAGAGATTAAAACATCTGAGGGAAGATTCAGAATTGATCCAGGAGGAACACAAAATTGACCGAGAGTACCTGATCACAGCCTGGAAAAACGAATAGCTTAAATCAGGATTCATTGTGACTTCCCGCAGCTTGAGGCAGTTTAATCGCATCGCCATGCCACGAAGGTAGCTTACGGTTGTCGCGTTCGTACATCCCAGTTGATCATTCCCAAATTTAATGGCTCGATCTATAATTGACACGAAGGCATTGTAGAGAGTGAAATAAGAACTTCCGGGAATTGCGCCCTATTTTCCCTGTCAAGAAAGCTCACATTCGTTCAAGTTGCCGAGATAGGACACTGCTGCAGCATCAAAACTTGCTAGGTCCGTGACATTGGCAAACTCAGGGTATCCAGCATTGACCAGCTCCATTGGGTTGACCCAGGCAGTATTCCACGGCGGGCAAGTGAGAGTGCCAGACAACAGCAGGCACCCATCGTCCTTCATCACTTGGGCCCTAGTCCGATGAAGTGCCCAGCTGGACAACAGCGTTATCGCAAGAGGAACGATGGCGGGCATGCTGCAGGGGCGAAGACCTTCCGCTGTCAGGTTGGGTTCGAGAACCTTTCGTGAACGGCTGATAGGAAGGGTTTGTACTTCCTCTGGATCGAAAATTTATGACTACCTGAAAGTGCTCGACTGTTAGACGCTACTGACTTGATGGATCAAGGCACGACGTATATCCACATGGCCACCACTAGCAGCAACATGACAGATACAGTCTAACCCTTCCCCCAGATTTGGGTGGACACTGCGACCGTCCGCTGATACCCTGTCCAGTCCAACGAGCTGATCGAGGACATTATTGTCGTCCCGCTGGATCGAAACTCGGTGTTCGATGTTTCGATCTTCGAACTGAACAAGACGTTCCGTTGTTTCGTAATAACGGAAGCTTTAGAACTGCTTTTAGAACGCTCCGACGTCATATTCAGCGCCTATTTTCCTATGCGCGCAGCATGTCTGTAGAGCTGTCCGTCGTCATTCTTCAGTGATGCCCATATCTTACCAGTCAGACAGTGATCAAGCATCAGCTGTAGCTTGAGAACCCTCATCAACGGCACTTCTTTGGCAATCGACCCACCGCGTGAGAAGATAAGGAATACCGAAGTGAGACCCCGATTCTTCTACAGATGTTCGCCATGTGATATCAATGATCGCGACTCACTATCCTCAGCAGTCAGTACCCGTACTTAGCAACTTAAGCGACCTAGCTGGCCAGCTCAGCGAACTCTTCTAAGGTCGGGCAGATCGTCGACGTCGTCGAGCTGGTCGTAGGTGGTCGGATAACCAGCTGTTTGGATGCCGTGCAGCCACATCATACGGATTGCTTTTCAAATGACTTGCCCATGTACTGTACTTCTGAGCCGCTCCGGTGGGATAGTGCCACAGAATTGTTTGGCGCTGTCAATCGTAAAAGAAGTTTGCAATCCATTATATTTCCGATGCGACCGAGAAGTTACTAAAAGATACAGTTGTTTGCCAGTACGGCTCTATACGCGAACGAAGTAACCTCATCCCTACACCCATGAGCCTTTTTAAGGGGCAATAGTTTCAAATCGAGGTAGATTTTTCTCAGTGACCTTCGGACCCCCTGCTTCCTGTTTGTTGAGCCTCCGTCTGAGCAATTTGTAAAGCTCTGTGCATACCAGGTACACGAGCACCATGCCGAATACAATACCCCATTCCCACTTGATGCCAAGCACCTGGAAGGCATAATCGGAGATCTTGGGGATGTAGAGTACCGGGAACACCGAGAGTGAGAGCGCAAAAGCGCTCCACAGAAGCAGTTTGTTGTCCATGAGGTCCATTTGGAACAGGCCCTTTTCGAGATGCTTGCACTCCAGAGAGTGGATCATCAAGATGATCGTCAAAGTCGCGAAAGTGGTTCCTCGGCCATAGTAAACTAGATAGAAGGATCCGCGTAAGCTTCTATAAGCTTGAGAGACTTCTCACTTGACTTACGTGTTTCGCAAGAGCTGTTGTAGCTACCCTCGTTGCAATTAATGCCCAAATCGCCATCTCCGCGGCCCCAGATAACAATCACAAAGTTGACGATAGACAAGGAACCAATCAAAAGCCCATAGAACACCAGGTCAATGTACCACCAAAGGGTGAAGATCGTTTTGTAGGCACGAGGGGATTTCTCCATTGCGTCTTTGGCGGTAGGCTCTAAGCCAAGAGCCAAAGCAGGTGGACCGGCGGCAATGGTGTTGATCCAGAGGGCTGCCACGGGACTGAGGGGATAAACCGAAACATGATCCTCGTTCAGGAATGCCAATCCGACGATGAGAACCAGGACTTCTGCAATATTTCCTGAAAGAAGGTAGAGCAAGAACTTGGAGAGGTTCATCAAGGTACCTCGGCCTTTTCGGATAGCTCGAGTGATAGAAGCAAAGTTGTCGTCGGCGAGAATGATATCGGAAACCGACTTTGCGACATCTGCACCAGCTAAACCCATCGCAACACCCACATCCGCTCGTTTCAGAGCAGGACTGTCATTAACACCTGTAGGCAAATAGAGTTAGTCAAGCAATGTTGGGGGCTCTAGGACATGAGCGTACCATCTCCGGTCATGACAGCAAAACGAGTCATGCCCCAAATTTTCCTTCTGTGCAAAGCTTCGACCATTCTGACCTTGGTTTCAGGTGCGCATCGAGCAATGACAACCGGTAGTTCGGGCAATGCATCAATCTCCTGCTCTGACAGTGCGTCGAATTGCTGACCGGTCATTACAGCACCCTTGGGATGGTCTTCTCGTAGAATAGCAACAGCTTTAGCGATAGCGGAAGCTGTAGCGGGGTGATCTCCAGTGAGCATTCGAGTGGTGATACCTGCTTGAGTTGCTTCAAGAACGGCTCCTCGGCTTTCGGGTCGGGGTGGATCATAGATACCGGCAAGACCGAGGAATCGAAGTCCCTGCTCTAATTCATCCCTGGGAATGGCTTTGACATTTTCGGGAGATTGATTGACAACCTTTCCGGACAAACAGAGTACTCGGAGCCCTTCGGCAGCAAGCTACGCGCAGGCAGAAGGGGATACAGTAAGCTTAAGCACAGCCCCCTCGAACACGTATAGCCATAACTTACAGCATCCATACGGGCGATAATCTCCGCTTTGCGAGCTTCATCAAGAGGGACCGCATCATTCCCAAGCCCAACGGCATCACATCGGTCAAGAACTCTTTCAACTGCTCCCTTCATAAAGACGAGACATTCCTTGTCGTTTTCTGTCCCATCTTCCTTGATATATCGCCAGGCGGTAGACATGCGCTTTACAGTGGAATCGAAGGGGTGCTCAATTACCAGTTTATAATGTCCATCAAGGGGCACGACTTTTTCGTTGGCTGAATTGGTGGAATATGTTCGTTGCATGCCAGGTGCAGCTGGTTTTCCTCCTTGGGCGTGGTGGTGCCGTTTTACGTGTGTCATATGAGGCTTACCTCGACCGACTTTGTGAGCAAAGACTTGAAGCGCAATCTCGGTAGCATCGCCGTTAGCCTGCCAATTGCCCTCTTTGCTTTTGTGAATCGTGGCCATGTTGCAAAGACTGGCGCAAAGAGCCATGTTGGCCATATTGTTCTCCATTTCGCCGAATTGCACCACGTCCTCTCCCGAGCCATCGTCTGAAGAATCTCCGGAGTTGTCACTGCTGTCTGAGATGTCTGTTACCAAGGGTTTGTCATTGTCGATGTATCGGATGGTACCTCGAGGGTAGTAAGGGCTAAACATCCGGCGAAGAAGACTCCATGAGCGATTGAAAGAGTGCGTTTCTTCCTAATGAGCTTACTCTGATCCGGTTTCAACTTCGTATGATTGGCCAACGGTTGTATCAATCTTTCCCGAGTCCTTGTTCCGAGGTTCTCTTAGTCGAGCAGGGACCCAGGCCTTTTTCATAACCATCTATTTCGCAGACAGGCTTAGAAAAAGGCAAGTGCACAACGTTCTGAATTGACTCACCTTTCCAACTGTCAGAGTACCAGTTTTGTCGCTGCAAATATCGGTAACAATCGAGAGACCTTCGATACTATGATGTTATTCCAGGCGTTAGCTTGCGAAAGGGGCATAATGACACAAAGAACTCACGCATCCATTCGTCGAACCAAGGCGTTTCGCTTGGCGAGTTCTCGACTAGCGGTGGCAAGAGTGAGGGATACTACAGCGATAAGTGATGCTGGGAGAATGGACACAGCTGTGGCTACGGCGTACTAGATGACCAGGGGAACGATCAGCTGACGACCATTGTCCCGCAAATGCAATTACTTACAGTCGCAATTGAATCGTCTATATCGGTAAAGCCAGTAGAGGCAACAACGACAATGGCGAGAAGGATAGCGATGGATAGAAGTAGATATGCAAGCTTGTTGAGTCTAGGGAGAATGGTTTAGTTACTCGCACGCTCCTGTTACACTATACGCTATTTGACTCACTTCATCTGCAAGGGCGTTGTGCCTTTTACACCCAAAGCGACTTGTATCTTGTACCACTTTGCCTTCCAACCTGTTTCCGTGGGCTTGACTTTTCGTTCGATAGCCTGGGCGATTTTTCCAAGCTCGGTGTTCATACCGGTGCCCACCACGACGGCCCGAGCTCGACCCTTGGTGACTTGAGATCCAGCGTAAACCATGTTGAGGCGATCTCCAAGAGGGATATCAGGGTCGTCCAAGACTTCGGGCTGCTTGCCAACGGGCAGCGATTCACCGGTCAAGAGGGCTTCATCGGTTTCGAGATTGGACACGAATCCTTCAAGGAGTCGACCGTCAGCTGGGACAATACTACCAGGAGTAAGCAGGATGATGTCTCCACTGCAAGAGGAAAGGGTAAGCTTGTGCGCAATCAGATAATTAAAGCAGCCAAGACAACTCACGGAACCACTTGTTCAACTTGGGAATCAATTTCCTTGCCATCTCGGAGTACCTGCGCCACAGGTGCGCCGACACTAGCCAGTGCAGCTACCGTTTTTTCGGCTTTCCATTCCTACGTACGAGTGAGACGAGTTAGAGTGGGATCGAAAGGTAGCAGAGTGACGATACTCACTTGAGAGAACCCGACGGAGACGTTCAAGATCACCAAAGCTGCAATGACACCAGCTTCGATCCAATCCTGCGTACCAAAGGAAACGGCCATCGCGGCGAGCAAGACCATAGTCATGGCGTTGAGGATCTGTCTACCGAGAAGCTTCCAGGGCGAAGGCTTTGGAGGCGGTTCGAGAATGTTGTCACCCCACTGCTGGTGCAGGGCTGTTGCTTTTTGTGAGCTGAGACCCTTTTCAGCACTGGTCTCCAGCTCTTCTATCACCCTCCGATCCGTCATGACGTGGGCATGACCGGATAGCGGAGAGTCGCCGTAATCTTTTCCGCCATTTTTACCACCATTGATGGTGTTGGGTTGCTTTGCTACAGCGGTTCGCTCGGAATCTACCGTGTGAGTTTCTTTGACTCGTGAGTCATGTTGTTCCTTCCCTTCCATACGAGTTTGTGGCTAGGATATGCGATTGTTTGCTAGGCTGCTGGGAGGTTGATTTCTGGCTGCGATACCTCGGTGGCTGATGGCATGCAACGGTCTTGTAGTGAAGTGCGGTTGTGTGGCAACAGCTCGATCCCGGACTGACATGCATGATTACCAGCCAAGGCATATATAGGATGTCCTCGTCACCATCTCCCTTGGCTTCGGCACGATGCCAAGGCGCGCGGACTGGGACTGCCGCACTCCTGAGCCGTATTCAAGACTGTATGGCTGGAAAGAATGCGTCAGCCAAGACGATCAACTTGCTGATTGCCAGATGATGCTTCGGGGGCCGATAACAGTGCCCAGACTTTTAGCATATCCTGCCCGCGCCACACCTTGGACCCACGTTCAGCGTGCCAAGGCAAATCTTGCTTCCGTCCTCTGCCTGCTATCAGCTGGCCAGCCTGGCGCGTGTCTTGGCGGAAACCGGCGCTAGTGCTGCCGCTCGTTAACTTTTCTCCAGAGTGTCTCCGGAGAAAAAAGCCATTTACGCACGGCCGGAGTTGGGGGTAGATCGGTGTGGGGCTCCGACAATTCTCGCCCAAGCTGTTGGTTGGGCCGATAGTCGACTGTCAAAAAGTGTTTGATCCTTCTGTCGCCGGCAAGTGCTTACAGCTCACAGCTCAGCCAATCCCGGCCGAGCGGTTGGTGATTACTGCTCCGACGGCCACTCCTATTGATAGCTCTGTTGATCCGGTAGCTTGTACTGCCTCCCCCGCCGTGACTCACGTGGAATTCCTCACGGCCAGTGATCAATCGAATTCTGTCGGCGCATACATGCATGTGAAGACTCGTTTCCATAGAGGTTTACGCATGAGCAGCTATCGCTCTGTCGCAATACTCCATACGGCAAAAGCAGGAGCAACGACGGCCGCCGCCGCCGCGAGCCTCTCGTTGAATACCGGTCCGAATCTGGTGGTGGGACCGGTGTTCGTCATTTTACGGGAACCGCGGCGAATATAACTCTTGGCCTTGGCAAACCGCGAAAGACGGCCTCTGTCCGGATCCGGAAGCCAGCCGACGTAGGGAGCGGGCAAAGCGACATTGCTTGGCCTCTTGGACACAGCAATGATGCGTTATCTGTCCTCTGATATGAATAATGCCCCATGTACAACATATTGACCCCGCTAAACCTGGTCATCATCGGGCAGGGCCGCTTCCAGGTAAATCGACGCTGGTCTGTCCCTGCCCTTCCATCACCTCGTTGTGTATCGTAACAGGGCTTCCCCGCCCACCGCTACCGGCAAACAGGAGGTCCGCTCCCGATACAGACAACGTAATCCTATGAAATCACTACTACAAAAGCTACAAGCCACTCTCTCTCCCGCGTGGTTGGTTACGGCGGGGGCATCTGTAGACCCCTCGCTCGCGTGGGGACAGCTCTCGGTACCGACCGAGCGGGTAAAAGACGAAACGGGAATCAGGAATGCCCCTTCATCGCTCCTCAAACGGGTTCCTACGTGCGCACGCGAGCAAGCGCGCAGGTTATCAAGAGGTGAACGATCAGCAACACACTTTACCCCTGCCCGAAAGCACGACAAACAGGGAAGAGGTGAGTGAATGAGGAAGCGCACTCACTTGGTGTACTCTTCCTCTTCCTCGTCATCCTCCATGTGTTTGTTTGCCCCCGTAGGCACGGCAGTCGCGCCGCGGTCAGCCGCCGGAGCCGCCGTCGACGAGGCGGTGGCAGAGGACGCGGTGGGACCGGTCAGGGTTGATGTTGACGCCGTCGCTTCCGGTGAAGGGAGGAGGGATACTTTCTTCTTCGGGAGCATGCCGATTTTTGCTAGAGGGGAGGTAAAGGGGGGGAGGGGGGTCAGTGTCGACGCTTGGACGCCGACACTCCACATCAACGTACAGAGATCGATTTTTCCCGGGGGAGGCAACGGAGCAGCGGTGGTCGTTCCCGTTGTTGCGCCATGGGCCACGCCGGCAGCGAGATGTGAGGTCGGGCGCGGGGTGTTATCCTTTCCGTCGAGTGCGAGACCGCCCTGTGCGTCGTTGTCGTCGTCCTCATCGTCGTCGCTTGTCGAGGGGATAGAGGAAGCGGACGAGGCGGAGGAAGAAGGGTGGTGGATGTTGATGGAACGGGGTTGGGTGTCTGTCTCTGTTCGCGGGAAAGAGGGTGAGCGGGGAGAAGCGGCGGCCGTTGGGGACAGAGAGGAGACGTACCATACGTGTCGGTCGGTTGCCAGCGTCTGTACGGACCTGATGGTTGAGTCGTGGTGGCGGTGGCGGAAGGACCGGGAGAGTCGAGGGAAGGGTACTCTGTGCTGCCACCCGAGGTTTTTCTGCATGGGGAGAGGGATTAGTACACGCGGCGCGCGCGCGCGCGCGCTCGCTCGAGACTCACTGCAACGCCGCCGTTTTGGCGCCCTCCAACCACCCTCTGAGGCCCTGTGCGGCATTGCCCACGCCGGCGCCCAACTTTGCCGCTTGCTCGTTCCACCCTTGCCCTGCCGTCGTCCCCGTCGGCGGCGGTGTCGTGGTCGCGTCAGACGGAGCACCGGCTGCCGTGGTCGCGCCAGACGGGGCAGTACGAGCCGCGACGGCTGCGGTGGCCTCGCTCCACAACCCGCCCAGCGTGTTTGCTATCCCATATCCGAGTCCCTGAGGCGGGTTATCGCCGTGCCCTCTGGCTCCCTCGGCGCGGGACTGTTGTTGCGAGGCGGCGGTGGCGGCAGAGATATCCTGGTACTTTTCCTTTGCACGGGAAAGGAGGAAATCAAACTTTTGTTTCCCGACGAGCGCGAACTTTTCGAATTTTTCTTCGAGGCCTTGGATCCCGGGAGCGTTGTCACCAGAGGAACCGCCAGCGCCGCCGCGGTACCCGTACGCGGACTCTGGGTGGCCGGGCTCCGCGTCGGTTTGGTGCGGATGACGGCGGGCACGGGGTTGGTAGGGAAGCTGCTGCTGCTGCTGCTGCTGCTCGGCGGCGACGAGTGACCGCGCGTATTCCTCGTCGAGCGCGGACTGCGTGTGCTGCGAGGGGTGGCCAGGGTTAGCGCGGTGCGGCGTGGGGTCCTTTGGCAGGTCCTTTGGCAGGTCCTTTGGCAGGGTCCTTTGGCCGGACGAGGGTCCGTTGGCTAGGGATCGCCGGATGTCCTTCCGGCCCCAGTGAGCCCGCGCGTGCGCGCGGCGGCTTCGGGTCCTTTGAACGCGTTGCGTGCGCGGTAAAGGTTGCTAGGCTCGGCCGCCCTACGGCGGTCTCGGAGAGAGCCCTACAGGCTTATGGCCTGCGGCGCCATCTCGCTTCGCTCGAGGGGTCGGTCTTCCCTCCCTCCCCCGAGGTTCTCTCGCGCTTGCGCGCTCGGTGAAGGCGACGACGCTCGGGCGGCCTACGCCGCCCTCGGGGAGTTTGCTCGCTTCGCTCGGGGGCGACGACGCTCGGGTGGCCTACGCCGCCCTCGGAGGGGTCGGTCGTCCCTCCCTCCCCCGGCCCTCCGGGCTTAGAGCCTGCGGCGCCAGATCCTCGCTCCGCTCGGCGCTTCGCTCACACCGCCTCCTCCCTCGCGCCTCTTGCCTCGCTCGGCCCTCCTCGCTCCGCTCGTCGGACATCGCTCGTCTCGCTCGGCGCTCGGTCGTCGGCCGGCACTCACCGAATTCCCCTCGGGCCTGTACTCTGGATCGCTCAACTGCAGCAAATCCTCCATCGCGCGCGCGACCCCCTCGTCGCCCTCTGCCCCATGCGCCTCCAGCACGGCGGCCACGACCGCGCGGTCGAGGGCGGGGAAGATTGCCTGCAGCTCGTCTACGCGCGGGGAAGCCATGATGTGGGGGCAGGGCAGGATGAAACACGGCGCTTGGGAGCAGGCCCCGCGGTTTATGCCGGCGCACAGGACACCTGCCTGCTTCCGCGCGCGGGAGCTTCCGCGCTTAGTCAGCGGGCGATCGAAAAACCGTCATCGCATCGGCCTGCTGGTGCCCATCTGTATATAGCGCGATCCAGGCGTTTCATCTGGTCGGTGCCGATCCCTTGCGCGCATCAGACCATCATGTTTGCACGCACCATCCGCCCCTCGTTTCTGATTGCTTCCGCGGCCGCCGCCGGCCTGGGCTATGCTGCGGTGACGGGCGAGCGGCGCAGGGTGTGGAACGCGACGGGCACGGGCAACTGGGATGCCGAGAAGAAGCAGTACAATGAGGATTTGAAGGCGAACCGGCACAAGGGTGAGTCTGGGCGGGCCGAGCGCAGCGAGGCGAGAGAGGCAGAGGGACAGGGGAGAACCCGGGAAGCGGGGCCGGACACGAGTTCCACGGTCATACCTTGGTCACACCTTGGTCACCTCGGCACTCATCGCCGCTCGCCGTGATACCCTCCCCCCGCGCGAAACCCTCCCCGCACTCAACGCATACTAACCTCTCCCCCCCCCCGCCTTGCAGTTGCCGCCCAGCACGGCGCCACCCCTGACACGGTGATCCACAACCAATCCACGTCGGCCAACACGATGCACATCGACAACAAGAAACACGATGCGCAAACCAATCCCGCCTCCGGGCCCGCCGACTCGTCCGCGGCGCACCTCGTCAAGGACAAGCTCGACGAGGCCGAGGCCGACACGACTCAAACGGCATACAACGAAGAAACGGGGGAGATCAACTGGGATTGCCCCTGTCTCGGCGGGATGGCCCACGGGCCGTGCGGGGAGGACTTTAAAGCCGCGTTCTCGTGCTTTGTCCACTCGACCGAGGAGCCAAAGGGCGTGGACTGTATCGACAAGTTTAGGCAGATGCAGGCGTGCTTCAAGGAGCACCCGGATGTCTACGGGGAAGGTGAGCATCGCGGAGCGGTGCGATGCACCGCCGCCACTTGCCATCCGCTACAATACCCACTAACTCCCCCCTCCCTCCCTCCCCTAGAAATCGCCGACGACGACGAATCCATCCAACCGCCGTCTGCCAACGGGTCTGACGGTGACGGTCCGCTCTCCAGCACGACCGTGACCACCCAGGCGGAAGCCGACCGGCCGGATTCCCGACCGGTGCCTAAAGCGCCCAACGCGCAGCCCCCGGCGAACAATCCGGTGGTCGGGACCACGCACGAAAATACCCCCGCCAAGGGTGAGCCGCGGTAGTGGCACGCGCACCCGAGTTCTCTTGCTGACCACCTAACCTCTCCGCAGGCGTGGTCAAGATCCAGCCAAAGGCCGAACGAGGGGACAAGAACTATGACAAGAACGCGCCTGCTGGGAACGGCACTGTCTGAGCGCGGATGTGCGGGCGAGTCGAAGGCCGTTAAAACGCTGCCACAGCGGCGAGTAGATGTAGGCATGTAGCATGTAGACATGTAGCGCATGTAGAGCATGTAGGCTCCATATACACTGGTCACCCATCCCAGCTTGCATCCCAGCTTGCATGCTCCCCCCACTCGCCCGGGCGCACCCGGCCCGCCTGTGACGTATATCAGCGTCGTCCGCACGCAGTCTCCCAGCGCATTCACCCCCCTGCCCGCCAGCACCCTCTCCACCCTTCAAGCTGGCGCCCACGATCTCCCCCATCCCCGCGCACCCAGAGGGCCGCCTCCGCATCGCCCTCACCGCGTTCCGTCCCAAGGCGCACATCCGGCACGTGCTCTTTATCGGCACCTCGATGGATTCCCCCACTGACGACGACGACGGGCACCGTAACACCCACGAACACGGCGGCGAGATGCAGTTGATGGATCAGACACCCACGCCGACGGGCATAAACGACCTCTTTTCGTTCTCCCCGTCGTCGTCGTTGCACGTGTCCAGTCAGCCCGTGACTCAACTGCAACACACCGCAACCGCCGGCGACGGCGCTGGCGCAATGGACGACTTTGATACCCCGATCCCGATCCCGACGACGACGACGACGACGACGGCCGACGAAGAAAACGTGTCGGCCGGAAACTGCCCGAATCCGGACCCGTTCTGGACCGAAGACTTGTTCACGCCGGAAACCCAGCTCATCGAAGAGGGACAGGCTGATTTGGGGAAAATGGGAAAGGACGGGCCCGCACAGTCTGACATTTACCAGTGGCGGGAAGGGTGGGTCTCGTCGATCCTACGTCCCCTCGCGCGCTCTACTAACCGCTGTCCTACCTGATCCCAGACGAGATACCACTCCTACAGCGGATACGAGGGAAAAACCACTTCCCCTCCAATCGGATTCGCCCGTCGTCGGCAACCTGGATGATCTCACATCGTCTTTGTCGTCGTCGTCGTCGAAACAACCTCTTCCGCAAACCCTGCACAACCTGATCCCCGCTTTGGGCGTGAGCACGCCCAAACTATCCCCCGGCAATGCATTCCACCAGCAGTACCCGCATCTCACGACGTCTCCGCCTGATCAGCTGAGGAAACAAGCGTCCTTGGCCGCCGCGGCTGCCGCACCTGTTCCCCCCGGGTCGCCAAGCGGTGCTTCAGGCACCTCGACCGCGACCATGACGACGACGACGGGGACACCGTCCGCGTTGGGGCGATACTATCTCTCCGCTTCTGATCCTCTACATATTTCCAAGCACCCGCAAGGGAGCATATCCTTCCCCGACCCGGCAATGGCGCAGTACCACCACCCCGTCATCCCGCAGCTCTCCCCCTTGTTGAAGAATCGGAGCGGGATGATGGGCGGCAATCCAGAAGCAAGTCCGACGTTGAGCGTCGCTAGTGATGAAACGTTTATCCCGGCCCTAGGCGCTTCACCGAAAACGGGCATGTCGGGTCCTGCCGCCGTGCCCGCGCAAAGCTTGTTCCCGCCGATGAGCAAGGTCGTTCCACCCGTCGCAGCTCGACCGGCACAGCAGCAGCAGCAGCAGCAACAGCAACAGCAACAACAGCGTAACGCGCAAGGACAGACAAGTACCAACGCGTTTGCCTATGCCCACACCTCTGGCAGTCGCCCTGGGGAAATGCACACGGGAGCCTCTCCGCTCGCGCAGATCCATCAGTCGTTCACCGGAATGCCATCGGGACCTCTCGGAAGCGGCCAACAGCCACCGCGCATCAAACCGGACGGCACACCCGTTCTCGGCTCTCCCGACGTCGGCGGGGCGGATACCATCTCGGGTTCCTTTGGCCGCCATGCAGCTATTGGCGGCGGTGTAGGAAACCAACACCTGCAGCAACAGCAGCAACAACGACCGCTGTTAAGGCAAGCGACGGCGGATTCGTTCATGAGCACATCTTCCGAAGAAGAAGACTTGTCGTCGCCCATGATCTTACCTGACACGTCGTTGCGTGCATCGGATAGGTCGGCGCAACAGCCCACCGCCGCCGCCGGTGGGCTGGACTCGCCGAGGTTTGGGAATGGGACGCCGGCGACACCACGAGCTGGCGGTGGGGGCATCGTCGGTGCTAGTCCGAGAATGGGCGGCGGCGGTGGTGGGGTCTCTGCAGCGGGAGGACCGCTGTTTCCGCCCCTGTCGAGCGTTACCAAGGTCCGTTCGAATGCTTTCATCCCAGCTAAAGGTAGCGGCGGCGGCGGCGGTGGTGGTCATGCCGGGCAAATAAATGCATCCGTCGCCAATACGAAATTCACGTTCCAGAATCCATCGTCCGCGCCCGTCTTCCCGCCCATGAGTCCGTCCAGCAGTTCTTCTGGCGAATCTGGGGACGAGACCACGGGAGCGGGAGCCGGGGCCAGACGTGGGGATCGCGGTAGTGGATGGCGGTTCAGAAGCAAGAGTCCGTTCGTTAGTGCTAGCAGCAGTCAAGTAACGGCGGTGAGCAACGAGGGGGATTGGCAGCAGGATACGACGGATGGCGAGACCCAGAATGGGGACCAGGGTGCAGGCGGCGGCGGCGGCAGCCGCGAGGGAGACGGCGGTCAGGGGAAGCAGACGGATGACGAATGGGCTCGGTATCGGGCTGGAAGTATCACGATTGGTGGGATCGGGTATGGGAATGGTGGGCATGGGGATGACGAGTCGGATGAGGAAGACGATCGGAAGCGAAGGAGATTCGATAAAACCGACAGAAAACTGGAAACCAGTGCGCCACCGACAGCAGGGAATTCGACGAGGCGCGCGTCGAAGGAGGGGACGGATCGCAAAATCGGTGCCGTCCCTGATCATAATAGAACAGGTGATGAGAATGAGGAACACAACGACGGCGAAGTCGATGATGATGATGACGACGACGACGGCGACGAGAGTGGGTCTCTTGAATCTGAAGACGGATACCAGGATGCAGGCAACGCCGTTGCCGGGCCTTTTCCTGGCGGAAATGCTGTTCGCCCTCCTGCAAAGCGTAAATTGCCTAAATCGAGTGATGATACGAGAGCAGGCGGCGGTGGCCCCGGTGAAGCGGCGACGACGGTGACCCGTACCAAGAAGGATGGCACTGTCGTCCGAAAAAAGAGAAAGAGTGCGCCTGCAGAGGAAGGTGACGTATTTTGTGATTATGTGGAGCCGCTACCGGTAAGTCCCGAACTACTAAAAGCTGTCTGTGGCCAGCTTTTCACTAATGCCGTTCTTTTCATGCTTTAGCCTCACGAAAAATGTACCTCGCATTTCCATCGAACGTACGACCTCGCACGGCATCGGGAAACTATCCACGCTCGGAACGAAGGCCGCGCGGTGGAAGCTGGAAAATTAAAAGAAGACAGTGCGAAACTGTGGATAGAGTTTGGCAGACCGCAGTGTTCTTGGCCGTGTCCATACCCCAACTGTGGACAAATCTTTTCTCGGTACGTTTTTACCTGTGGGACTAGCATTTTGATGCGATGCAATACTGACACTGGTCCTGCCCATCTACAGAAAGGATGCCATGCAGCGGCACCTGAAGACGAAGCGACATGAAGGATAATAAGGGCGGGTTTATAGCATGACATAGTCTACGCGTGTTTCTGAAGCACCAAATTGTATGATATAACAGCATACGTAATCTTGGGCTTCCATTATATTGTCATTAGGATACACAGTGCTCGGCCTTGGCTTATGCCCCCATTAAAGTTTACTTCCCGCAACATTGTGCTCAACGCAGCGTGAATCATTACTATACAGACCGTAATTTCAGAATCGCACTTTTAGGCAAACGTTTCTCTGGGATATGGTATTATGCGACGGGATACATGCTTCGTTCCTGTAAATTTCTCGTGCTGCCCACCCACTCCCAGGTCTATAGCGCACAAGAGAATTCAGTATAGGGACGTGAAACAGTAGATGCCACCGTCGAACATACCTTCCATACGTCGCCGAATAGTTCTTGCTCATCAACTTGCACATTGGCGTTGCTTTCCACAATGGCTTGCACGCGTGCCCAAAGGTGCTTGCGCTGGGCCTGTGGGACAAGGACGAGTACATCGTCACGCATCTGATCCGGTCGTAAGTACGGCTCGGGAGCCTCCTGCGGCTCCGTAAAGTGCAAATGTTTCTGTTCCAAGAATTGATTAGCCCTTTCCAGGGAGCAGTCAACATCATAGCTCACCCTGTCCTGTAGTTTGGCAAGTGATATCGCTACCAGCTCCTTGACTTGAATATCTTCCGCCTTCTTCTGCTTGTACCGGGTTTGCAGCAGTATCGTCAATGCACTGATAAAGCTCAGTACTATTGATTCAAAGCTTAAGCAGAGTGACGCGTTCTGGTACTCAAGTAGCATACTTACAGCCAATCTCCTTTTTATGTTGCTTTGCTTCTTTTGTAGCCTTGAGCTTGAGCGCACATGTAGTAGGGATAACAGAACGGGTAGCTGCATAGTACGTCGTGCCGCTTCAGAGATACGTGTTAGCTAATATTCGATGGTAAGGTGAGTACGAATGGAACTAACTCGTGAACTGCCGTTTCGATATTATCATATGCAAGAAGATCCTTGATAGCGATGTCAAATTGTTCTTTGAAATCTTCCTCGGACAGTTTCATCTGTTCAAAAGTGTCCATGAGTCCACCATTATCTAGATGAGAACCCAATCGTTGTGGCAAACCTTTGCAAACAACGACTCTTTCAATTCCCGTTCATTCATGCCATCTCGGACGACGTCCAATTTATCGTCAGAGTCATCACTTGCCCACACGCCCTGGGAACAGATAACATCCCCATGACGTGTTGCCAAATCAGATTCGATCTCCTTTGCAATTCTGGCACCCAGTGCCTTCCGTTTGAAATCGATCTGACAGTTGGGTGGAAACGCGACTGGACCGGTGGCCGGCAAGCCGTCAAACAGGTATTTAGTCAACTCGGTTTGACGCCAATCAGGCACGAGCTGGTAGCCCTGTTGACATCGCGTGAGCTGCCCGTTTTGGCAAATAGCATGCTCTGGGCAAGGTGTGCAGCTATTGGGCGCGATACCTAGGATATCAAAGACCGATTCTTGGTCAAGCTGGCAGGCGTATTCGGGATCTTCAATCTTGTGATTTTTGCAATCGATTCTCTTCATCTCCGCCTGCCGATCATGTATTAATCGATTGTTGATGTTGCTGCCGGTATCGCAGTAACCAATTTGATTCGACTGAGCCTGCCACGATCGGAGGACTGGCGTGAGGATGGAGATGAGTAGAATAAGCAAGATTTGCGACAGATGCTTCGTGGAGGAGTCTCCTGTAGGCTTGACAAGAGCACGAGACGGCGCGATTTCTTGAGTACTCTGTACTACTGACACCGATTCGCCTGGCGTAATGTCTTCCACCTTAGTCAACTGGCGAGAATCATCGTTCTTGTTCGTGGTAGCTTGACTAGACCTGGTACGGCTGGAGATACGTTCCTCAACAAGCTTGTTATGCTGCTCGTATTTTGCGAGGTCGATGTGCTCGCCGGAATTACCTTCGTAGTCTTGATTCTCTGTCTCCCCGTGCAAGCCATGGTCAGGCTGAGTGGCAACATTGGACAACCGGCTTCTCTTCCATTCATCTGGAGGTGACCGCATTTGACCAAGCTCAGGTTGAAACTTTTTCAAAGACGGAGGAGTAACACCTGAACCAGCAGTTGGAAGAGCTCCGGTTGAGATCCGTTTCGGCGAGCCGTCAGTCAAAGAGCTGTGTCCCAGATTTCCCTGGCCGGGTTCAGACTTTCGCCTATTCGCTCTGGAGGGTGTGGCGGAAGTCGCAGCTCCCCCTAATGTCTAAGAACCGCAGACGATTCGTCAATGTGCGAATCAATCTCCATATTCCAACATGCTTACTTGTCGCTTCTTCCTCAATCGCACCTGTTCGGCGACTCCCATTTGAGGACTGTTTTCACCTCCAGATTGGAAAGGATTGAAATCGGAAAAATTACTGTGGTTTCCCTCAGCTTCGCGATCTTCTTGCAACCTGACCGACTTTTGAGCTTTAGCGTGCCGGGTGACATCGGGAGCCGCGGTCTGAGCACTAATCTTGCCTGCCTTCGAGTCTCCTCTCGCCTTCTCGTCCTCTGGCTCACTTTCCTCCCGTAGCATTGCTACGCTTGGTTTCTTTTTGATAGTCCTTGGAACAGTGCTCGGTACAACAACTTGTACGTTGTCGTGAGCCGGTGAGTCCTGATCAAGCGGTGGAGCGAGATTGACGGCTGACTTTCGAGACTTTCGAGCGGTAGAAGGCAATGAAACAGGTACGGCATCAAGCGGGGGTGAGCTCGACGCAGCAACAGATCTTCGAGTAACCCTCCTGGGCTAAATGCGGATGTGATTAAAGATCAATATGCGCTCAGATTAGGAACAGGATAGGACACACCATCTGCTTAATCTTGATGACTTCAACGTCGTTGTCCTCTGTCTCCCCGTCTGCTCCGGGGTCAACATCCTCCAAGACGGGTTCGGCTATAGGGATGGTAGACTTCACGGCTCGCGATTGCCGGGGCCTCTTAGTTGCTTTCTGAACCTGACCGGTATCGCCACCGGAAGGACCCATATCAGCAGAAGTGTAAAGAGCCGAAGAATCGTGCAACTTACAGGAATGGGCTCTCCATCATGACCGATCTCAGTGATACCTTTAGATGAGGGCTTGACACTTGAGGCATCGCTCAGGAGCTTCTGTAGAGAGCAAAGGCGAGTGGCATTAGCGATGACTGTTACCCGTCATATGTAAAGACGTAAAGACATACCTGGGCTCGTGGTCGAACATTGTCCTCAAAAAGAGAGACCAGATCCGCCTTCTTTGCGGTCGATGGGACATGGACTTGATGAGCGAAGAGTATTCCACTGTAATGAGCGATTTGTTTTGAGTGAGCACATCTTGCATGTGCGACACGACCGAATACAGTTCTCACCGAAGTTGGGCAACCTGTAACGGCACATATAAAATTTCTTCAGCTTGTGCAGTATGAATCAGATATTTCGTATTGGGTTACCTTTAAAGAACTTGGTTCAAAGTTGGGAGCCAAGTATACCTCGGGGGATGGGACACCGATAGAAGACATGGCGCAGAGGACCCAAAGTCGCCAATACTTACCAGGCGAATAGTTTGCTTGGGCCTCGAGATTCCGGTTTCCTGAGACCCCGCAGGTAGCACTGTCGTTGGCGGTTCAAGGGCGGAGACTATGATCTAGGCAGGAGCTACTGCTTCGAGTGTTCGTAGGAGATCGATTTGTTTTGATTTCGTCCCCGTTGATTCGGGAGCACCACATTACGTTTGTTTACATTTCGCGACTGGTTCAATTATTTAATTGTTCGATAATGTCAGTTGAGCTACTCGTACAAGAGGTGGTACAGGGAGTACCATGTCATGCACCTGTCCATCCAGAGCCCAGGCTGGGATGCAGTCTAGGCGTTCATGCTGACGGTCCTATCGTATAACATGCCGTGCACGTTACTGAAGTTCTGCTACAACAATCGGAACTGGTGTTCTAAAGGCAAGTGTTTCTAATTTACAACGATTCAGTGGTGACAATTGTTGGCTGCTAGATAATCCGGAACTGGCTTGGCTACTGCCCTCGGAGTGAGTGCAAAGGCTACAGCTCCTTGTAAGGGTACTCGAATTTGTCGTCCTTCTTGCGCCACAACTTGCGCCTGTGAATGAGGAGCAAGGGCGGTTATGCAAGGGCGGTTAATGCAAGAATACAGATCGGTCGGATATAGGCTGGGATCGATACGTACTTTTTCTTCGAGGTAACGTGCTCTACCATGACATCGACACAATACTTTTTCTTGAATTCCTTGATAAACGTCGGATCCCTGTAAAGGTGGAATGAACCAGTTATTATCCTGCAACGCGGGTGGAATCGCAATGCACAAAGACTCCTTACCATAGTTCACTCGCGATACCAAGATCCTTACAACATCGCATCAGGGCGTTGGATTTGCTAGCCTCGATAGCTGTCGGCACGCCATCAGGGGAAAAGTACTCTTGTTCACCTCTGGCAACGGAAGCCAGTCTGTTCAGGAAGAATCTAGTCAATACGATTTCTTATGCGGACAGCGAGATGCATGAAACTTGCCGACCGAGACAAACGAGACCCCATTCTCGGCTAACCAACCTCTCCGTGACCATTGTTTCACTTCGAGGTGCCAAACCCCAACCACCAGGTCCAAATGCCTCGTTCAGTGTCCTCCTGTATTTTATCTCTGGTAGGTATAAAAGTCCATCTGATAACATAAATAGAGGCTCGTCAGAAGATAGTGTATGAGAAGGCAGAGCACAGAATCCTACCTGGTTTGATCTCAACGTCTTTGACGCTTAAAGGTCGCATAAGAACCTGGGCGACCTCCTTGTCATAAGGCTTCGCGCTCAAACCGTGAAAGCTTGTCGCCCAAGAGACTGATTCACCCGGACTGTCGAATCCCGGGCTCTCTACCAGATAGGCAGAATGCGCGGGTTTCTGAGACGGTGGCGGAAGATCAAGGGGTGGTGCAAGAGCAGCGTAGTCGGGGAGCTGAGCTGACGGCTGAGGAATCGGGAAAGATGGATCGGGACCATTTGCAACGTCGAGAACGGATGGATCATTCCCTGTTGCTTTAACTGAACCCTGCGTGGATGCAGCGGTGGGTGGTACTAGTGTTGTGGTAGACTTCACAGCTTTCTTGACGGGTGCAGTGGTGCTCGGAATCGCGGGGCTCTTAAAGCGAGAATACGATCCTCTTGTTCCACCTGTCATTGGGACTTTCGCTGCAGCAGTGGACGCCATGCGAGAACCCGCTACGCAAGTTGCACATGTTTCGCCCACTATGGACTTGTTGAGTCTGTTTGCTGATTTGCCATATGTGTGCAATATTGGGGTTGGTGTCGACGGCGCGGCGGTTTTCCGAATCAAACTCGGGCCAAGAAAGCGAGAAGTGCGCTGCATGTTTGCAAGGAGACGTTGTGCGGATTTGCAGAGCCGATCCGATGCCACGGATATGCTTCTAGAGCTGCACGATGGTTTTGCCTCAATGGGACGGGAAAGGAGAGACCGACCGAATATTCCTTCCCTTCTCCCAAGTGATCGCAATCGAGCCGGCTGGCCAGAGTCGGCGCGGCGGCTTGCTGTTAGATGACGAATACGGCACGGCACGCCAGGTGACCAGCGAAGTGTCGTTCCCTTATATATCGCACAGAGCTGCAGCAGATTTCTTGACTCAACGGCTAGTCTCCGTGGCGCCAAAACACCCCTTTGCTTCACCTATGGCTTCCAACAATTTCAACGCCCCCTCCGGCATCGCTGGCCTTTTCCAGGAAATCGAGCAGCTGTTTCACGACAATGTCCCCGAAAACTTGCATGACTTGCCGCAAAGGATATTTGATTCCATAGACAGGTTGACAGGGGAGGTTTGTGAGTCGCTTTCCCGCCTTCCCTTGCTAGGACGTATCTGAGGTTCATTTCATACTGTCAGACGAAGCAGTCAACGCTTTCGGACCTCCATCGATCTCTCTACCTCTTCCGCCATTCCTGTCTATCGAAGACGGTCCTAAAACTATACCAGTTCCAGCAAAACCCCCTTCGCCCCCGCCAAGCTTCTATGACAGACTCTCCAAATACACCTCCGACCACCCTTACATCGTCACCACCGGTGTATTAGGGGCTGCGGTGCTCAGCGTCAGCGTAGGATATTCGCTTCAAGATGAAGATTCTTTTTTGTGTGTGACCGGCAGAAGGCTGATCAACATGCGACGACCGTCAGCCAAGAGTGGAAGAGATGGGTACAAGCTGGGAACAGGTCAGGGGCTCCAGGAGGGAACATCTTTCCTTGCCGGCTTGCGAGGTGGCAAATCCAGCCATTCGACACTTGCTCACAGGAGAGCCGAAAGACTGAAAGGGCGAAAAGTAGATGGGATGCTTAAAGAAACCATCCTAATTCTTTCTCCTGCTCCTTTCCCTCTCCTACTCCTTCCTTTTGTCCTGACTCTTCTCAACAACGATTATATCGTATTTGTTGCGGTGCCAAGAGCAAAGGATGCGGACGAGTTGGAGAGAAAGGTAAAGGCTAATGACAAGGTCAAGGCCAAAGGCTTAAGCGTGGCTTTCAGAGTTCTGGTGTATGACCCAGCCGATGTAAGTATCCGTAAAGATGAACGCCACTTCCAAGCCTAACCCCGCCCGTTACTAGGCGACATCTCTCGAGCCATTCCAACGCTCACTCTGGGCATCGCTCACCCTTCGATACCCCTCTTCAACTCTCGCCATCTCACCCTCCGTTCGAGCAACGCATCCTCCAGGAGATCCCTACGCCCCCGAACCGACCCACCTAGCAAGCCTTCATTCCATCGTCTCGCTGTATGCGCTCCATCCGTCCCCAGATCCTTCTCTTGGAAAGGGAGGAAGATTGCCTGCGATTCCATCATTCGTGCATCCCCCGCTCAAGAATTCTGCAGGGCAAGTCATTGAACGTGCAGGTGAAGAGACAGGAATGACAGCTCGTTCAGCGAGGCGGAATCTTCCTTCCCTTATTACTCTACATCACACCATGGGACTCTTGCCGATTCCCCTAAACTTTGCTGAACAGCTCTTGACAAGTACCAACCTCTTGTTAGCGAAGAATGTCGGAATCACGAACCCTGCAATGGCGGTCACCAACGTCGGTATCGGAGAAATCGATTATTATTCCAGTATCGTCGCTCATTCCTTCACGCAAGCACCGCATGTCACAGAACCCGGCGTGATGAGATTCTTGAGCCCGATATGGGCCGGGTTCAAGATGGCGCTAGGTGTTGTCGGGATCGGGCAACAGGCCAAGGACTGGAAAGTCGTTGAAAAGAAGCTGTTGAGAATAGTCAAGCACAAGCGTAGTGGCTCACACCATGTCGGCTGTCAGAGTGAGTTCGTCAATCGCACGAGAGATAGTATCGGTGCTGAAGGAGAATAACCCGCCTCATTAGCGTTGTTACCGTCCTTCATCTCGTCCTACCTTCCTTCCGCCCTAACCACGTTCCTGTTCAAACAAACCGACTTGGCTTTAATGTTCCCAACCATATCGCGCATGAACGCTGCGTCAGCTACCTCTTCAACTTCGACATCTAACAGTAGCTCTACCACGTTTCCCACGAACGCGAACATCCATCCTCAGGCGCAACATGGCACCGCTGCCCCGGCAACCGCATTCACGCCCTCGACCGCTTCTCTTCCTGACTCATCTGGATCGGACAGAGCGGAAGGCGATTCGAGCGAGTTTGAAAGCAGCATACATACGGGATTAGGCACTGGAAGTGGCGTAGATAGTCTCAGTGGGAGTGGTTACGGGGGTATGGATGGATCATGGGTGGGATTGGATAATACGGCAGTCCCCTCAGGCCCTTAGGGAGTGAATTAGTCACAGAAGAGGTGATCTAAGCGGGCAAGTATGGAAGCTGGTTATCTTCGTATAGGACGCACAACCGCCGTTTTGAGCAGCTTTCCAAGGTGCAGTCATGGAATATGAGACGAGCAGCGACTTTTCTTTCTGACTCTTATGTATGTACTATTGTACCGATCTATTGTACTTGATGTATGGTCGCGAACCAATATCCTTTGTGACGCCGACGCGTTCCAAGCTGCTGGATCGACACTTATCCACCAGGGGGTCTGCATGTTGAGAGACGTTCCACTTACGAGGAATATGTTTGCTTCCGACACTCGCTTACCTAATGTGCTGCCGTGTTTCAGATCCACGACTTGGGTTTCAGGATGCCACTCTCATCACTTGAAGCCAAGAATCACTGCCCAGCCTGAGCCATCCATGGGTAGCTCCAGACATCGGTCTGGCATCCAGATGTGCGGAACCCACTCAAGCATCTCGACCACAGGCCAGATCTCACAGTCAGACCAGTCTTCCAGAGAATGAAGGCAGTATTCTCCAAGCTCAGGTCCAAAGAGGCTCAGCAAGACAAGAACAAGGGGAAAGAAAACAATGGTCCTAGCCACGTTCGCAAACTCGCTCACGGCTTCGGTAGTATACCCCGAACAACCGGAGCAAAGGCGTTCCAATCGCGGCAATCCAGCAGCTCATATTCTGTCGAGGCGCAGCGTACATCAACGGCATCGGACAAGAACAGCCGTCCAGTTTCCGCGAATCTGCTATCATCGCCATATGACACTCCAATATTTAACCGCTCAACGTCCTTATATGTACCAACGGACACCCCTCGCTCGGTAACCCCTATCCACAACCTTGTGACATCATCGATGGAAACTAGCCTCCATGACCTCGAACAAGAGAACACATCTTCCTTTGGAAAAACATACCCATTAAGACCGTCGATCGTTGAGGACAGTATATCGAAGGAGCCAACACCGACTCAAGATACGGAGAAGCCAATCACGTCCTCTTCTGCGAATGATGCGGCCGGGAAGTCGTTTGCGCGAAGATGGCTAGGGAGAACGTCGCAGACGCGATCCACCAGTGAGATAAGCCCTCATACTCTGCCAGATCCACTTCATCGTAAAGATTCAACGAGCTCTAGCCTCAGCAGCAGGTATGGTTCGCGCTCAATGAGTGGCGCGCTATCTCCCGTAAGCACCCGATCATGGCAATCCGTGGTTTCGGGGGAGGAGCAGGTGTACTGCAAGAGTCGCCAAAGCTGGACGGGAATGACAGAGGTGGATCTGGTTGCGAATCTGAGCGCTGAGGAAAGGACCCGACAAGAAGTTTTATTCGAGATTGTAAGCAGCGAGGAAAGGTACGTATTATCCACCTTTGTCCTGACCATTGATGTTCGACTGCTGACCCATAAAAATTTACCTTTTGACTGCAGATATGTGCTTGACCTTATCAAGATGAAGGAGACTTTTATCGACAAGCTGATACCACTACCAGCGGATGATCGGGTCTCCTTATTACCGGATCCGCTTTCGAAGACACGGTCACGACAAGGCGAATCCACCTTGTCGTCGATGTTCTCAAGGCAAGAGTCTTTGAACTCGGGATCCAGATCAGTTTCGTATAGCGCTTCAGGGGAAAACTTCAACCATCTTCCTATCGCTGCTCATTTCGCAGCGAGTCGTTCGGCAACACCCATAGGAGGCGTGGTACCATCTGAAGTCAAACAGCATGATAGCGAGAACGACCAGCCCAGTTCTCCGCCACGTTTCAAGGTTATGGAAGAAGAAGACCTGGATGCGACAATCCGAATCAAGCGCACCTACCATCATCTATCCAGAGGACAGCCGGCAGCCGAAGGACTTGACGAGCCTATCGACAACAAAATTCGCGCCCACAAATCTCTACCTCCATTGCCTCTACCGCCGCTTCCGTCGCAAACGCGAATAGATTCTGCGGCTCGAGAACGCATGTCATTACGTCCTCTATCTGGCCAGACTTCCACGCCAAGGGACTCTGCAGAATCCTCGAGTCCGCTGGAACAACAAGCTCGAAGATTCTCAGCTAATCGTAAGAGCGCTTCTGCTGTCAGCTTGTCACCTGAAACGGCCAACTATCACTCGATACGCCTGCCAGAAGACCTTCAGATCGTGCTTCGGGTTATACGGGATTCCATCCTGAAGGGTCACATTGCATTGAGTGATGCCCTGCGGAAGCGGTATGATGACCAATATCCTCTTGTGAGAGGCTTGGCAGATATCTTTATCGAACATGTGAGATATAGCAACTGGTCTTTCTCTGCACAGGCTTTACTCATCCATGCCTTCCTGATGGTCACCCTTAGTCACACGTATTTCGGGAGTACGGCACATTCGTAGTACACTTGGAACGGGCGATACAGCAATTAGACGACTGTCAAGCCGCGCTCGAATCCAACAAGAAGAGGCAGAATGATTCTACTGTTCAGAGCTTGGCTGCCACAGGCGCAGCAATTCTAGTAAGCAGCTAGGAAAGCCACTGAGCCACAGCGCTGAATTTAACTGAAATCTGTCACTTGCAAGGCACTTAATCAGACAGCGGACGACAAGGGAGAAACAGGATTAGCCATTTCGTTAAGCAAACCCTTTCAGCGACTGCTGAAGTATCCTCTGCTCTTTCAGAACTTGCTCTATGTATGTGATCAACGGATTCACATGCGGTCGAAATCAGATATTGAAGGCCGAAATTCAATATAGAATACCGACGCTACTTTGTCCGAATACGATTCCTGTATGAGTCTTCTGAATGAGGTTGACGGCATCGTTCGATCACTAGAAGACGAAAAGGCGAACGAGGACGTGAGGGAAAAGACGAGAGATACGTTGGCTCGGATCGAAGGGTTGGAACGTGATGCGGTGAGTGGGTTGAAATCCAGGATGTGCGTCCGTCAAGACCACTGATTTTTGGCTTCGTGGACGGCGCAGACACTGTCTTTTCCAAGACCGACGAGGGTATCTATCAGCGAGCGTTTAGCGGCAGACGGCACACATTCCACTGTCGCTTCAGATAACTCGAACAGACGATCTTTGAGACGGCTGAGTGATCTGATGCGGGGAAATGACCAGATCGAACTTTGGGAGGTGTAAGTCTTATAATTTGGCTCTCTATACGCAGCGCCACAACTAATATTCGACCAATATTCCAGGGCTTTCTCCGACGTAACTTTGATTTGCCAGAAAGTTGGAAGCACAAGTCTGCCCGTGTACAGTCGGACAGGCAGAGTAAACGACGAAGGGCGAATACATGTCAAAAGCAAGGCTATGAGATCAGTGAGGCGCAGCCGACTAATTGAGCCACGGAATCTTTACAAAGTAAGTTGGTGCGATCTGGTTTCCTGGTGGACGGAGTCACGCGGCTAAGCAGCGTTTTGCCAAAGTTTGTCAGCGTGAAAGAATGGCATACCGTGACGCAGGAAACAGCAAACGATCGTTCTGGGAACTCTAAGTGAGCGTCTGGTGTCTTGACGCCTTCCGAAGGCTTTCGGGTACCTACTCACACCTACCCTGCAATGTTTCATCTTTCGTAGGCCACATAGCCAAAGATCAGTATCAGGCGAATCGGCCATGTCCCATCCAGAGAGCATCAAGGAGGAAAGCAGCGGGGAATCTGACTCTGACGATAGCGAACAGATGGACTTTATTCTTGGTACAGCCGCCCCCCGGCGTCGCATCTCTACTAGACCAGTATCAGCATCCACAATTGATGCCACCCCGTCGCAAGTTCCGAGCCTTCCTGAATCTCAAAAGAAAGATCCCGCTGCAATCCGAACAACTCGTGTGTCTTCGAGAGCGACTAGCCAAGGTACTCTGCCAGTGCGAGCACGATCGCCTACCGAGATGATCAATTCGCAGGCCAAATTTGGGACGCGGCTTCGAAATCCTGAACTAAGCATGTCCACGAATGGCCGCTCATCGACAGTGACGCGACCCATCGGGCCTTCCTCGTCGATGAAAGGAGATGGCAATCTACCAAGGACGTCACAGAGAGCTGTATCTACACCTTCAAACGCCATTTCACGAGGTTCGACTCGTCTTCCGCCTTCATCTGTGAGGGGCACACAGCGACAGTTTTAAACAAATACCCCTGGCGGAATACCATATCTTAAAGCCGCGAAGCGGAGATCAAGTCACGTATTCGGTGGCTGGATATTATGGGAAGAAAATATGGGCGGTTGTACGTCATATCACTACTGGCTCATTCCATGGCTGGGAATCAATATGTATCTTTCTGTGCTTGTTTACTGTATCGATAATAACATTTCATCGTTTGTTTACGTTATTGCACATGTATCTCTGCTTGCAGTTCCAGCTCAACTCTGCCTTCCTTCTCCGCCACGTCGGGCGATAGCACAAGCAAGAACACCGCCGACATGCAGAGTAAGGAGCTGGAGCTGGAGCAGAGGGTTCGAGCACGCTGGCTCCCGACGTGTTTCAAGTTCTGAATCCAGATCCTTAGTACCCGGCGGCCGGGACCCCGGAAGCAGAATCTGAAATTTCAGGCGTCTGTCATAGGGGGCGTTTCTCGGGTACAAGCTGGTTGTTATATGGGATCCCTCACTCGCCCCTTGCCTAATCATACACACCTCACAATGGCAGCTTTGACGAAGAAGCAACAGAAAGCGCAGGCCTTCAAATCCGGCAAGGGCAAAAAGGACCGCGAAGAGCCGGCAGATCTTCCCGAGCAAGATCTGCTACCGGACGAGGACGAACCCGCCAAGAAGGAAGACGGTCAAGAGTCGGCAGACTACAAAGCAAAGAGCAAGAGTAAAAAGTCAAAGGAGAAGAAGTTGAAGGAGAAGCTGGCGAAAGAGGGTGCAGAGAACAGTCAACCCAAGGGAAAGAGTGAAAAGGCCAAGGGCAAGGAGAAGGAGATTGTCAAGGATGGCGAGGAACCCAAGACTGGTGAAGCAGAGACAGAGGATGGAAAGAAGGGGAAAAAGACAAAGAAGGATATCAAACAGCGATTCATCTTATTCGTCGGTACGTTTTATCCTGTTGTTCTGCTGCGTTTGATGGGAGGTGCGAACTCGCTGCCGTTTTATACAGGTCACATGAGCTATGATACGACGGCCGCTGGTCTCGCCGCTCATTTCGAGAAGGAAATAGGATCCAAGCCATCCGTCCGACTGTTGACGACCAAAGGCACGCCGGCTACCATGTACCATAAGGCCTCCGAATCCCGGTCTCGAGGTATCGCTTTTGTCGAATTTCCCACTTCAGGCGCGCTTCAGGCGGGTTTGCGACTTCACCACACCGAGTTGGACGGCAAGCGCATCAACGTCGAGCTCACGGCTGGAGGTGGTGGGGGTAAAGATGAGAGGAAACAAAAGATCCAGGAGAGGAATGAGCGAATCGGGGAACAGAGGAAACGGAAGAGGGCGGCAGATGGTACTGAAGATGGTGATGCCAAAGAGGATGGGGGAGAAGCTGGTGCAGGGGAGGACCAAGGGTCGGATAAGAAAAAGGCTCGAGGAGGTCGTCGTGGCAAGAAGGTGAGTTACCGAGATGTCGCAACCAGTCGTCGGAATGATCCATCTCACCAGCCGCTTTACCCCTCTTATAGACTGGCGACGATACTGCAGTAACCCCCCCAGTTGCACCGGAAGACGATCCACGTTTATCTGGATGGGCGGCACGCAAGGTTGGCACATTTGCTACCGAAGGAACCGCACCTCCGCCGTCCAGGAATGGAGGTAGTGGATTCGGGGGTCGTGGTGGACGAGGACACAGCGGGGGACGAGGCGGCAGTAGAGGCGGTCGGGGCGGAGGCCGAGGAGGAGGTGGTGACCGTCGGAAGTGGGAGCCGACCGGTGCTAACGCCATGGTGGTCGGTTAAACAGGACACAGAGTGTAGACTTTTTCGTTGTATGTGCTTATGCGACTGTCCTTCTTGCTATGGATTTTGCTGTTTCACTGGCCGGCGCTTTCAGGGGACCCCGCATGCCTCGAAAGGTGGTCCATTCCCGGTTTTCTACCGCGGGTGTGATACAGCGAGGGAAGGCAAGTCTCCTTGAGACAGAGAAGAACGAACCCCTTAATAGGGTAGAAATCTGCAGCTTTTCACTGTAAGCACCTGGGCTTACGGGTATCCTTCCTACGTAGATCTGGGTGATCACTTTCGGTGGCTTCTCCGCTTGGGCTGACTGATGTCGGAAGACGATATGTCCCTTGCACACCGCCTTTATCCCATTAATTCCATGAGCTGTCCACGCTGCTGGAAGATGAAACGCGAATCTTACGTCGTACGGACGGGACGGGCCGAACAATGTTATAAGACAGCTAGCTAGACCCAACAGCGGGCCGCCGAGGCAGTGAACTTGCCCTCAGGCGATAGGGATGGCTACGTACTGACTTTTACGTCATGAAAGTAGTTTGATGGATTGCATCATCAAAATCAGGTGCGTTTCGGTAAGGTGATGATGGAAATTGTGGCACAAGTCGTGTTGATTTGATCAGTTGATGAAGGGAGGATGATAATTCAAGGCAAGTACCAATCAAATACAGATCCAACATAAAAGCTGATTATGTTATATATAGATTTGATGGTGAATGCCATCTCGCCATCACGTTCCGAACTCACCATATCGCTGGAATATTAACTCCTTCCCCTAAACACCGGTAGATCGCTGCATCGGTAACGAGATTTCGGCATGAATTTTTTCCGACGAGAGTCCACTTGACAACCATGGCTCTCGAACAGGAACTCCAAAGGGTTCGAACTTTATTCACAAGGGATTCAATGACTTGTTGGCCATGTTACCTACGGGTTCCGGAACCGGCGCTTCGGCTTTCTTCAACTCGTTGTCCGACAGCACCGCCGATTGCGAAGGAGATGGTGGGTCAAGGGAACTGCCGACTCTTCCCGCTGAAACTCCTACAGCAATAGACGAAAGATCACAGACGAGCAGGTGGTTCTGGGGTAACCTGATCGGTGAAGCCGGAAACGGTGTTGAGTCGGGATCAACAGATGCGACAGAGGCCACACCCGACAGAGCGACAGTTCAACCGCGTTTGGTTCCATGCCGGGTTCATGGAGAAATAGCAGCCATTGATGAAAGATCTTCGAGGGCCGAAGCTGTTCTGCAGGAGCTCCCTGCTACGCCCACTACTGCAACTACTCCTGTTTCCGGCACTCCGACCGCTCAGCAGAGCCCTCCCCGGCGAATACCTGTGCCAGGCGTTTTTCCGTTGAGGACTGCTGAGATGCCTGTACGGTCACCTCTGTCTCCACCGGCTTTTCCTGTGTTTTCGACTCCTGTGCCGGGCAAGCACATCGTTTCAACCGCAAGAACCACCGGGATTCAATGCAAACAAACGATCTTAGAGGAAAATGTAGGGAGCCCTCTCGCTGCGACCAAGAGAAATTCGCCCAAAGCTGCCACCAAAGCCGCACAAGAGAGAAAATTCATGATTCCAGATGGCGTCCTGGAGAGTCCGATTCTCAAAGGGAAACGTGGTACCAGAGTGTCAGCGGTCAGTTCCGGAAAAATCGATAAGAGGCTCATTAGCTGGCCTATGAATTTCCGGTAGGTTATTGTTTATCGCTTGCAATGAGCTGTTCTACAGAGAAACCCCGCTAACATTGCATCTAATAGACATGTCGTACATACCTCTGATCCTGAAGAAGCGCAATTCTTGTTGATGAGATGGGCAATCGATGGCATGGGCAAAGTTGCAGGCGAGACTAGATTCTTCAGTTGAAGGATACTAGCGAATTAAGAGGGCTAATCACCAGTAAATATGTAGATCCTGGCTGGGCGAATTACATAAAGATGCTGGTCCGACAACGTGCAGCGGATCAGCAGGCCAGAGCTATAGCACAATCGATGATCGCTCGAGAACACGGTGCCAAACTGTCAGTAGCAAATTAGCCAGATCACCCCTTCTGTTGCGTTTTACTGATGGCACTTTCCGGATCCAGGGTAATGCCCTTTCAAACGCTCAGAGTTGTGAATGGGCTGCCTTCTTCCGTTTACTCTTCAACTGAAGGGAGCGATCCCCGTCAGACTACTCCTGGAATCGTCAGCAACAGATCTGTAAAATCCCCTCTTCAACAGATTCCAAACCCGTTTGAAAGCGCTTTCTCTCCACCCTCATCTCAACACACAAGAGGTGAAGATGGTGTGGTGATAGAGGAAGTCATGACCAAGCCCTCGAAAATTGCGCCTTTGCGAGTCAAGGCAAGGAAACCGGTACCTCCCGCGGTTCCTAATCTGTTTGCTCTCAGACAGCCGATGACAGTCGCACCGGAGGAGATTGACGGTTTGCCGTTCCCTTCAACACCAACTATCGTTAGAGAGGAAACGCAAATCGCTGGAACGTACAATAACGTTGGAGAACTGGCGAATACTCTAGTCGAAGGAAGTAGCAGCCCAATATGTCCAATACGACCTGTTCAGCCTTCGCTATCCACACTCGAGAAAGCAGCATCGACGGCGATTTTCTTCGAGACCCATTACCATGCTTTACTCAAGCCGCCTCCGATGCTGCAAGCTGCCCACCCTGATAATTACTCTTGCGCTCGCGAAAGGCGAAGACTGGCGCTGGAAGACGAAATGAAGAAATGGGGGCTGCGAGAGCATGATAGGGACATGTTGCGCAAGAAGTGGGCCCAGGAGGAAACCGCCAATTTAAGAGAAAGGCGCAGAAGGGTTGGATTGAACAGTTTCACCAAACTGAAAGTTATAGGGCACGGTAAGTTGGCGACATAAGTTTGGCAAGGCGATACTGAATCCGAATGACCGGCCGTTCAAAGGCGCATTCGGAGTTGTCTCGTTGGTGAAGGCAAAGGAAACGGGTGCTCTTTTCGCTATGAAAGAGGTACGTCAGATCGTATCGATATAAAGAAGTGGTTAGCATGCTCATAATCAGTCTTTTTCTGCCTTCCCCACCAGCTACGGAAGAGCGAGTGAGTCTTATCGGCGGCCATATGGATGAAGTGTACCTGACTGCAGAATCTTACAGCATGTTGCGGAAAGGACAGGAAGGACATGTGCGAGCCGAAAAAGATTTGCTTGCTGCTGCAGCCAACGCATCCGATGCCACTTCCAGATGGATTGTCAAATTGCATTATAGCTTTCAGGTTCGCATTCACTTCGTAATCGAAATTTCGGAGCGGGGTGTTTCATGCGAGCTGATCTTTCCTGAGCTATTGCGGAAAGGACGTTGATCGATTGTACCTTGTGAGTTTTTTTTATGTCCTCAGCCTGCCCAGAATTGTAATCAAAGTTGAACTCGTATACGACAGATTTTGGACTTTGAAGGCGGTGGCGATTTGCTGAACCTTCTGGTCGAGCGTGATACCTTTGACGAGGACTTCACCAGGTTCTATGTCGCCGAGGTAAGCCTTCTTGGTCGATTTTGGTCCCGTTTGCTGTTGAGGCTGATATCCATCCGCCATAGATGGTATTGGCTCTCGAAGCGACGCATAAGCTGGGTTTCATCCATCGAGACGTCAAGCCGGATAATTTCCTGTTTAGTAAAGACGGCCATCTCAAAATATCCGATTTCGGCCTAGCCAATTCACTACATTGGGCATATGATACGACCTGTGAGCGAACTTTGACTTAACAACTGACCAATTCACTGACTTGCTAGGTCCGGCAGACTACGACCAACAGCGTCAAGCATTGCTAAAACGCCACGGTATCGACCTGGAGGGGCCTTCAAAAACAAAAGCACGGACGCTAAAACGGCGAGAGATTGAAGCACTCTTGGGCCAAGAATGGCTGGACCAAGGTCAAGGCATGCTTACCTGGCGAGATAATAAAAGGAGAAAGATGGCATTCTCAGTCTGCGGGTATGAGCCAGGCTTATTACGAGAATACTCATAGCAAAATCTGATGCTGAGAGCCTGTATCTAGCACCAATTCCTATATGAGCCCCGAAGTGATAAGAGGCATGGGATATGGCTTTTCCTGTGACTGGTGGTCTTTAGGTGTTATAGGTAAGCAGCACAGATCCGATGGAGTTAAAACAAGATACCTTACTGGGGCTTTGCACAAATGTGGATGTAGCATTTGAATGTCTCTATGGTTATCCACCATTTGTCAGCAACTCCGTATGTCCTAACCCTACACTTCCAAAGCAGCGCTTCATCGCTGAACTTCAAATGTACAGCGACATTTGACAAGACAAAAGATGTCAGTTCTCGTTCAGTTTCTCTGGGTACAATCCAAAGACATCGCTGATTGCGTACCGTATCCAGCCTCAATTGGCGAGATACCTTACGCTTTCCAACGAAGCCTAAAATATCACGAGAATGTACAGACTTCTTAACGAAGTTGCTCTGTGAACCCGAAGATCGATTGGGTAGCATGGCTACCGCAATCACGGATCGGCCAAACTCGATCATGCACAACGAGAGGGATGTCGAGTATGGCCCGCTGATACGAACGTCGGCCGGAAAGGTCGGGCTAGGCGATGATGGTGCTGCACAGATCAAAGCGCATCCTTGGTTTAAGAAAACAGCCTGGGATAGTAAGTGTATCGAAAACAAGAAGATAGTGCCTTTAACGTAAAGTACTGCGTGTTCTAGGTATCCATCTTGAATTGACCCCATACCAGCCGAATTTGCGCAATGATTCTGATACCCGTCATTTTGAAGACAATATTGTCGATGAGGTATGTGCTAGGACTTGGCCGATGTACTTTGTGTGGTGGCTCGCTCATTATTTGCTGTTAGCCGTTATGCGCTCCTGGTGGAATACCTGCTGACGCTACTAGAGATCCGCTGTTAGCAGACAAAAGACACGGAGAGGAGCTGTTGCAGTTACGTAAAGGGTAAGTTAAGGCGCAGTCGCCGTAAACTTGCTTAGAGACTAACCGATAGAATTCCATTCCCCGGTGATCAGCATGGCATTTGCTGGATGGACCTATAAAGCTGATAAGCAGATCACTCCCGAGTAAGAGAGAGGGGGACACGGAGGGTCGATTCACGACAACCTCTCAGGGTATGCTGACTTGTATATCTTAACAGGCAATTTCGCGAGTTGGTAAAGGCTGCTGAAGGATCACATGACACTAGACTAGAGACCATGAGGGCAGATGCGCCTACCATCCAGTACGCTCGAAGCCGAACGAGAGCGCTCTCTCTGTAGCAAACTATATGTAGCACTTCTCATCAGGTATAGTACGTCGAACGGCCGAATGTAATGTCTCTCTATGTCGAGGTATCGGCAATATGATCGTATGAGTTGAAGAATCGTTCCCTCATAGCTGGTACAATATCCACTGTGCTTTCCACTCCTCATGCTTTGCTCTGCTTCACAGCGGCCGCTATTTGACTCATCAATTGAGGTCGATCCCTCAGGTAGTTGACCTTTGCCCGTCCCGGGTCCCGCAATGCACCAACATTCTTCCCCTTCTTTACGGCCTTGATCACCTGAATGTCTTTCACCATCGGACTGCAGATCTTGAAGCTCATCTCGACACCGGTCTTGTTGACGATATTACGAAGGGTGAATGAGGTGTCGACGCCTCTACGACGGATGCCCATCAATACGCCGGAGAAGGTCGAGGTGTGTGTCTTTGAAGGATTGTTGTACGAGACGACAGAGACTACTGATCCAGGCTTCAGACGATTGGGATGTCTCCTCGAGAAGAGCGTTCTGCGAAGGCGTTCCGGGTCATAATTTTGTAGGAGATTTTCGTTCACAAAGTCGACTACTGATTTGCCGTTTCGAGGCGATTTCAGGTGTCGCGGAACGGAAGATGATCCCTCGGGGATAGGATACGATTCCGGTACTTTAGGAAACGTGACTGCATTGGACAGCCCATAGGCAGAAGCTATATACAAGCAGTAAGTCAGTACAGAGGCTGCACCACATAGTTCGGGACAGCCTACGTTGTGCTGACGCTCCTGTGCTGAGAAACCGAGTGGCTTGACGTTGGCATACACGCCTTAGCGGTGAGAACAGGTTGAACGACATGCCGATACTGTGTGAAGTGCCGGAGACGGAGTACTTGAGAGATGTGACGACCGTCGTCCTTTCAGTCTCGGGATAGTTCTCAGGATCTTCTCCGTTCGATCGCAGGAGAAACCATCGCGGACTGCAAGCTGCCGTGTCCGTGCCCTGAGGGCAAACGATTTGGATCCGCAGTCGTTGCCGTGGTAGATGGTGAATCAACAACAAAGCAGAACAGGCTCAAAACAACCACCATAGTCATCCTTCATCGGCAGACGTACTCCGACCACGGCAGCCTTGAGAGCACACGACATGAAGCTGATATAGCGGTGGCCCTGTGACTTTCTGACAAACCACCCTAGTTGAACCCTCCTGGGGAACTTGCGCCATGACTGCCAGACCAGTTAATCGAACGGTACTCGGATCGAACGGCCAATTAGGAATAGGCGAATCCATTATGTTACAGGAGAAGGCGAGATATGAAGAGTGTGAGTGTACGTCGATCGGGGCTTCTGGTGCTCGACTTGACAAAGGTGTGTTACAGTCCGGCGTCAACATGCAAAGCAGAATAGAGATCTAGTCAGGTAAGTTGTACATCACTGTTGCACAGCACCAGTTTGTTGACAGCTTGTATCATTCGGCAGGGTCAATACTCAGCGCCTCGAAGAAATACAGAATCTGAAAGCAGAAAAAGACGGATTGCAGGCCATCATACTGGAAGAGAGAGCTGAAAAGGCAGCTCTAGCTTCAGAGCTCAAAACATTGAAGAAGGAATTAGCACAAGTGCGAAGTAATGTAAGCACGAAAGGTTTTCGAGCTGGTGTTACAAAAACTGATCACTACCTTCCCGCGCAGTCGACACGAGAGGCTCTAGATGCCATACTCGCTGTTGTTCCCACCTTGCGCCAGTTGCGTGAGAAGCTCGACACCAGTTCCGCAAACTCTTTCGAGCAGAAGCGGTTCGGTTCGGTGAATCGTTATGTCCGGGTGGATCCATATGAAGACAGGCAGTTTGTTGCTGCTTCTGTTCAAACCAACCTTGCCGATTTGACAGAACGCACAGAGAGGGAAACAGAGAGCGACTGCGGTAGCACGCCAGGAGTGCTTGAACATCGTATAGCTCGGTCAGTATCTTCAGTGGTAGCTTCAAGAGTGCCATACTCATGAGCTTGCCTTTATACAGCTCTCGTTCCATATCAGCTTCACCGCAACGACATAGATTAGATCTTGCGGTCAATCGAAGACGGTCTGTTACAGCTCAGGAAAGGCCTATGCCTCCCGTAAGAGCAGAAGAGACTCCCGCATACACAGTGCCGATTCCACTTCAAGTGGAGAATCAGCCAGCAATGCAACCTCGGAACAGAAGAATCAGTGGAACAAAAACGCCTCGCACATCCCCCATATCTCCTGAAACAACAGCACCTGTCAATCCGATAGTCGCCATAGTAGAAACAGCTGTTACAGAGATGGCATCTGCAACAAACCCGATGATAGCAACAGCAAAACGGCAGCGAACTTCATCCGCAGCAGCGACGCATGTCGACCCTCAGACTAGCTCGCTAACACGACCTGGAAAAGTGGAATCTACGGAGAACATCCGTCCACGAACCAGTATATCCGCAATGGTAACCTTACCGCCTGCAAGAGTGAAGGAAGAGGGAGTGGACCTTGATGGCATGGAACCAATTCAGAGTGAGAATCAGAATCAATGGGATCGTGAGTAGGATTACATATATACTCTGACAATTGGACTCACGCAAGACTTTTCGACAGCATTATCATCCAGGCAAGGGGAACGAAGAGAACATGAAAGTACACTGATCAATATGGCAGGTAGAAAAGGTGTTGAGTCTACAGATGCGAATGAAGCGAATGTAGATGACGATGAAGATGGCGAGAATGGAGGAAGACAGACGCGTCGAGCGAGGAAGAGTGTGAACTACAAGGAACCGAGTTTACATACGTGGGTCGGGCAGATAAAGACTTTTGGTCTTCGTAAAGCTCACCCTAATTTTTGCTTTCTAGTAAAATGAGAAAACCCGACGGCAAGCTGGCGATTCCTCCCACGAGTGCAACAAAAGCGCGAACACCGTCCCACCACCGCTCACAAAGCGCTGAAACGCCGACGCCAACGCCTCATATGCCCATTCCTGCTCCAAACTTTGCAGAGAGCGCATCAGTAAAGGAACACGACGAAGGCTTGACAGGCCTGATGAGACTTCAGGAAAAAATGGCGAGAAAAGAAATCGCTCATCAGGTCGAGTTGACACAAGCGGCCGTGAGAAGGAAGAGCGTGTTGCCCAAGTCGGGAAGGGACGGTATCCTGGTTCGGAACTCGAGCAAGGTGGCGTCGCTTGCCCCGGAGAAGCGGGCAACGCCCGCGTACAGTGCTGGGAGCGATAGCACATCAGCTAAAGAGGTAAGTTTTTCAGGTTTCACATTATCATGATGTCACGCTTCTCACATTCATCGACGGTGATCGAAAAAGGGCATTACCCTTCTAGATACGATTGGCCCAGCGGCTCAAGCCGAGTTCACGACTCTTGAGTCGACATCCTCTCGCCGACGCTTAGCCCAGTTGTCTATAAACACGGTGTCGCCTGGCGAAGAACGCCTTCACACAGTAAAGCACATAACAGAGAGCAAGACAGCTGTTGGCTGGAAGGACAGTGAACAGAAAGCAGGTGATGAAAACGCAACAGACTCATCAACACAGAAAGCAAGGCTGGGAAGACGACGTTCCAGTCTGTTTAGACCGTCCGAAATCTGATCAATCCGACACTTATAGGTGGCGTCAAGCGTATATTCGATAAATGAGAAGGTTAAAACATACATGACCTATTTTTCACTGGAAAGGGTGTAAATGGTATACAGATGAAGTCTGCTGGTTGAAGTGGTTGATGCATCTCCATTAGGCTATAACACAGCTGCTAGGCTGGGGTATCATTTCGAGCCACGACATTGGCTTTGCGAGTCGTTCAGGAATTACGCCACCTTTACGGCTGACCTCGATCGTATATGTAGCCTCTCCCTTCTCCGGGACAGGATAAAACCATCGTAAGAACTGGCCTTGGGCTTCCCAGCGGCCCTTGCTGGCTGTAACCTCGAGATCCAAAACGAGGCCAGAGCTCGGTGATGTGTCCTTTGATGACACTTTTAAGTTCTTCATATCCTGGATAGCGCTGTCCACCGAGGCTTTTGCCACTTTACTCTTTGATGCTTCCAGCCCTTCCAAGCAGATAGAAGCTGCATAATGCACGTAAGGCAAATAGACCTCGGTCATGACGGCGTCATTGCACTTGTCGTCGGCGTTTACGGAAACCCAGAGTCTGAAAACGCTTGTCGAGATATCAAACTCAATTCGCATAGGTTGTCCTACGGTTCGAACAGGATAGGGGCGGCAGAATGCAGAAAGTGCACGTGCACCATCCAAAAGCAACTCGGGAGGGATACCCGACCCCTCCTCCACAATTTGAGGAGTAATCCGACCTTTGAGATCGTTGTTGCTGGAACTAAGCTGTTTTCCGGGACTTTGCAGATCATCTGAACTCCAGATGGACAGGTCCTCAAGATTCCTGTACCAAGCATAGAATCGTTGTCAGAAACAAAGCGGGATGTCGACCGTGCAGACAGTGCGTACCATTGATCACCCCATTGATGGCTGTGATCGGGCACGTAGGTCCACATCGTCCAGTTCAGGACGTTTTCGCCATCGCAGGCATTGAGAGATGAATCCAGTGCCCGTTGTTGGACCGAATAATCGCCTTTGCCCTTGCCACCCTCAACGTAGCCGTACGCCTTTTTGTCATCCTATCCAAAGTAATCGAGCTTAGTTCATGATATGATGAGAAATTGCGCCGTGCTCGCGACTTACCATATCGTACGGAATGCCTATCTCTCCCATCAAAGTCGGGTATTGACCAAGCACTTCCGTTGTGTCGCCTTTCAGTATAGCAAGTTGGTCTTGCATGACCTTGCGTATGGCTGGTTCCCCGACTTTAGCTGCAGCTACTACGGTGGAATACTGGCCACGCATTGTCCCTACCGCGTCCGCGTTGAACCAGTTCCAATGCCGAGTCAAGAGCGTCAAACCGTCGTAGAAATGGGGCGATAAACACATTCTGTTGCCGATAAGTTCTTTCGGCAGCGTTGGCGGTTTGGCAAATACGGGTGGTTGCACAAAGTGTATCGCTTCTGGATGATGCTTTCTGACGAGTGTGGCGTATGAAATCCAATGCTCTTTCCAGTATTGAGGCACAAACGCAGCTTTGTCGCCTTTTGGCGTCTTGGCAAAGTAGTCCGCTTTGATCAGCGTCGCCGTTTCAGGATCCCAGACCCCATGCTGGGCCCAAACACATTCCCCAAGTTTCCATTTGTCGCTTCGTGTCCAGCCCCATTGAGAAACCCCACCTGGCTCGACGCTTGGATCCAGCCAAGCTTTGACACCTTTAGGATCAACCACTACTTTGCCCGACATGCTGGGACCAGTTTGACCGAATTTCCAGTTTTGAACTTGTACGACTTGGCCCATGCCCAGTTTCATGCCTTGAAAGGCAGTAGGAGTTGGGCCCTTCTTCAGTGCCTGGCCCTGAGGGATCAACGAAAGGTTGGAATGTCCGATCAGACCCTCCCCTGGTTCGTTTATGCTGTCCCATCCAATCACACATTCGTCCAGGAGGTCACCAGCGTCGACGAGCTTCTTCATCAGAGCTTCCACCGCACCCAAATAGTGCTCCTGGAGGTAATCCTGGATGTTTTTACCGTCAATCTCGCACAATGGAGCAAAGTCCCTTCCAGCAAAGAACATGGTAAAGATCGTTTGACAAGCGAGTCGGGTGTAATTCGTGCTCCAGATCATGGCCGGAAAGTCTTGAGGTCTCGGGTTCTCTGGCTCTGGGTATTCATTCTGGAGGTAAGCTGCTTTGGTGGCCGTGAAATTACGGGGCTGCAATCCACAGGCGTGAATTGTCCATAGTGGGGCGCCAGAACCTCCGCAGAATCGTGCCCACTAGGAGAAATGGGACTGCATTGAGCTGAATGATAGAGGAGACTCGGTTATAGGCTTACTTACGATGTCTTGATGGGGGTCCATGAATACCTGGCAAGACGGGTGTAAGAAGCCTACTGCACCCCACTCTGTAATAGGAAAAACATACGAAGAATCCATACTCCTTGATCTTCCGCAGGACCCGTACCACGTAGTCAAGATACTCATAATCAATCTTTCCACTGTTAATCATGTTGATTTATGAGTTCAACGCGATCCAAGGAGAGCGCCATTGGTACCTACGGTCCTGCATGTTCAATTGCCTCCCAAGTGAAAACGAATCTCAGACAGTTGAAGCCCCAAGCACGCAGCCGACCCAAGTGAACCTGATTGTAGTCTTGCGGTTAGTCCTCCAGGATACAACTGAGAATATCACGCATCAGCTACTCACATCCGCAGATCCATCCTCCAGATCGAGGGGTCTCCCAATGAAACTCATGTCCCCCGATTCACCAGACTCCCAGAATCCCTCCAGCTGCTGCGAAGGTACTCCGACAGGTGCCTTGCAGCTGCCCGAGAGGTTGACTCCCCGCAAGAGCAGAGAACGGCCATGGACATCACGAAAGTAGGCGGTATCTGCATGGATGTAGTGAGCGGGAACGGGGTTGCCCGTGACGTGGGACTTGGAAGGAGGGGGGGCCATGGTGTCCTTATGAATCAAGCTGGGAGTCGGCGGCAAGAAGAGCCTCTGAGCTACACTTGCCATAAGGAATGCCCGCTCAAGCTTGCATCCTGATGGCGAGTGGGCCGATTGAGCGTTTCGCGTACGAGTTCTTCGGCCATCACGTCATTTGCTCGGGCATCGGCATGCGCGGCGTATTGCCGCCATAGCGTCGCCACCGACTGTCTGCCTCGTTCAAGGTCACACAGTTTTATCGAGGCTAATCAAATGCGTTGGCACAGGACTGCACAGTCAAAGAAGATCATTCGGATTTCCTGAATGCATGACGTGCATTGGTGGCCGGTAACGTTCAAGACAATGAGCAATGAGCATACGAAACCCAAATTATTCGGGAAACTGTTACAACGAGAGCCTTGAACTCTCTCATCTATACAGAAACACAATTTCCTAGTTGAAACCTGACATCTAATTTGGTCATGCATTGAGACCATTTTCTTCCTGAACTAGGAAAAGTGTGGGATTTCTCTGCCCAGACTTTCCCATTCGGCATCTGACACACTGAAAGACGCTTTTGATACGGGGTTGTAGCCGGTAGCGAAATAACCTCCGGCACGAGTGTTGTCGTCGAAAGACGAGGGTACTTCAAAGCTCGTGTCGCCGGCCGTTCCAAACTCGTCAGACGCGTCTTCTTCAGGTGTGCAGATTTCGTCGAGATCATCATCGTCTTCGCTCTCCGACGATATAAAGCCTGATGATGATGAATCGTAGGTGACTTCTGCGTCGACAGCAGACGACACGAAATCGTCGAATGTCACGATTGAGGTGTTAGCAACCGGAACATTGGCAAGTGTAATATCTTCTTCTGCGACTTCATTTTCGAATCTTGAAGGCTCGTAGAACTTGTCTCGAATGATGGTGGGTAGAAGTCGCGGCTTCTGAGGTGACGAAAAAGGATCGGAACGGACAAAGTGCAACGAGTCGTCCATATCATATTCGTACGATGTGGCATCTCCAAGTGATAATTCAGGCACATCGATGTCTTCACTGGCCATTGGCAATGGAGAGATGCCAAGTAGCTGTGACGGCATGGCAACGGGTTGAGTATACCGGATGCCTATCAAGTCTATCTCCGAAGCATCACTTGAATCGGACTGTTCGCCAGGGACAGGTGACGTCGCCCTAGAAGATTCTGGCGAAGATGATGGCGACTCCTCTTCTGAATCGACAGGCAGGACCTGAACCTCGGTGTGAAACTTGGTAGCATCGGCATTTGTGTAGAAGACTTTCTCGGAGCTGTTGGTGAACTCCTCGGAGTTGGCTTGAACGGTGATCGAAGTAGTACCAGAATACTGGAATGAGTTGGAAGAGGCGGCGTCTCGCTCGTCTTCGTCCATCAATTCTCGCCAGGTCTCTTCAAACCATTCTTCTCCTTCTTCCGCGTCAAGTGCATTGGCTACAGTAGGTTCGTGGATTGTACCTGATATCTCGATGTTGCCATATTGTCGAGTGACGGGAGGCGGAGTGGAGTGAAGCGATGATGATGCAGACCTGGCACTACCACGAAGATGACCACGACTGCTAGTATTCCTCTTGGTGTACCTGGCCTCATCATAGATAGCCTTGCGTTCAATCTTGATCTGCTTCTTAGCTGCATTCATCGCGTTTGAGATGAGAAGCCCACGACGAAGGAGTTCGGAAGAATCCTTGGGTGCGGTAGGGACTGGCGATGCTGGGTAAAGGAGGTCGGCAGCAAACGTGTGGAGTTTGGCTTGCGAAACGGTAAGGAACAAAGAAGGCGATACCGACATCGATCGGTAGCAGGCAGAGCTTCCGGTGTGGGTGGAGGAACCGAAGTTCGACCACCTTTGGTTGACGTTGTTTGCAGTTGACATTATGATATGATTTACTGTTTTTGAGAATGAGTGATCGTTCGAAAGACGAGTATCTGATCACGACGAGAACCGTTAGCATGAACCCGACTACAACTGTTGTGATCCCTACTTACTGTTTTAATCACCGAATGGTTCGTCAGTGATGGGGAAGACGGCAAGGGTAGTGTACGATGCAGTTGATGGCTTGTTTGATGAATGCTTGTCGTACTTGTTTGCGGACGGGCTAATGATGTGCGGGATCTGGTGTTCTGCTGAAAGTATGTTCATATTGGGTTGATGTTGGGATTCTGGAAAATACGAGATCGGAAGGTGTGTAGGTGTTGGTATTATAGGAGCTGGACGTAGATGGCGAGAGGGCAATTTAACAACACATTTTGGCGTCTACTGTTCCTGCGTAGGGTTATGACTGTGGAGAACAAGAATGTTGATGATGACGGTGCGGTGATGTTATATATGAGAGCGAACAACAGATGCAAGGCAACGCAGTCGCGCCATCGTTGCGTCAAGCCGATGCCCGCTGACTGTCGTGACTGCTCTCGATTCAGCCGAAAATTAGCGCGGCCGACGCGAGATAATGGCGTGATAAGCTGCGTGATATTGAGTCATTCGCCCCGTCTCGCCCGATTCCTCGTTCCAGACCCGGCCATGCTGATGAACAGTTGCGTAGTGTGCGATTGCGATTGACAAGCCGTCTATCTACTTCCTCGCATTCCTAAGCAGAGCTCTATAAGCAGCGTTCTCATTTCTAATCGATTGGCAAGCCTTTTGCTTCTCTTTCTTATCTCGTCGCAGGCTATCACCGACGTCGCGCTGTTCGAGTATCGACTATCGAGTATACTAACATGTCAGAGCATACACAGTGGTATCATTCTAATGCGAGTTTCTACCACCTGCATAACATGTTTACAAGCTGACGGACAGTCTATAGCCTTAACTTTAGCAGTAGTTCTTTTCGGCATGTGCGGTCCTAATCTTAGCTAATGCGAAGTTGGTAGTCTGAGCCGCGCCCGTTAAGAGTACACGAGACTTGTCGTCATCCGTTTCCTATCAGTTCTATGATCATGCAACCTGGTCTGGTTCCCGGTCTTTCGTTGTGTGTTCACCCGATACTTGGCGTTTTGAGCGGTGGGCTGCGGGACTCTACTAGGAGGAGAAAAGGCTGGAACTGGCGAGAATCCTCCCCGCCAGGGTACTCGCAAGGAAGGATCAAGTCGGACAACTTGTCAACCTTTTTTTCTAGAAAGGAAACACATCTATTATCTTAAACCGCCGCTCATGAACCGCGATGACCGAATGAACTTGGTCACGTGATCCTTCGCTTACCGTACCATACGAAATCGCCAGTGATATGCGAAGTGGATCGGCTATCAGATAACGAATCTTAGATGCGCTCGAGTCCGAAATCTTGTCCTAGGCTCTTGGCCAGGAAGCTGGGTTCTTGGCTGCTCGACAGAGCTCTCAAAGTTGCTCTCACAGCTTCGTCAACTGCTGTTTGGCCGTTGGGCTGCTCGACAGCCGGCCTGGAACACTGAAAGCGCCTTAGATTAGGGAACCTGGTATCCTCAAGGCAACATGGCGCTACAGCGTTTTGTAGTGATTCCTTCATCAGTTTGAAGCACCGTTGCTATCGTAGGTCTCAAGCGGCAAGTCAGGTTTAACCCTGTATGCCCTGAAGATGACTGCATCCTGACGCCGCTAAAGGTGAGGCTCAAGGGTGAACAATGGTGTCTATTTCCAGTGAATGCCTAGGCCATTCGAGGCGCAAAGGAAGAACGACTCGACTCGAATGAGAAAGCTTGCAACCCTGATCGACAATCTTCCCAGAGCAGGCAAAAACTAGCAAAGAGCGGTAGCCACAAAATATTCCGATAGGGAAGCTACTATATTCAGCTACCAAAAGTCCAAGCCGCCCAAACCATCCAGGGGCAATGCCGAGCTTACTGGACTTCAAAAGACCTAACATTTCTTGAGAAAGCCTAACTCAAAAAGTGAACTCTCTCGCCGAGAATCGAACTCGGGGCGGGCGCGGTCAATCCGAGTTCAGACTCAGTTGAATGACAAGCGCCAATGTTACCATTACACCACGAAAGATGTTTGTTGTAGGAGTCTGCCCTAACTCATATATATAATCCAATGTTGCCAAAGATGCCTCGGTCCGTAACGCCCGGAGCAGCTCCTTCCGATCGAACCAGTATATTGTTGTTCAGTCGCTCGATGTATTACTCTCGCCATTGTCTTTGGCTTCGAACGACGAACGACAATCAAGCTGCACCAACGTCAGAGCCGCATAGTGAGCCTCTCTAGGAGCATTGAGTAATCTTTGCACCGCTGCTTGTCAGTTTCCATTCAAGTCCGCTAGAGTTCAACGAGTAGCAAGCCGAGCCGCATCGACCGTGCATCTCAGATCGGGGAGGCAAGATGGTCGTAACTCAGGCGATAGTGCTGCAATCCAGGGAATCTGAATTCCAGTTGCAGGAAATAGTCATCGAGGAGCCTCAACCTAATGAGGTATGTGGATCTTCAGCTCTGGAGCGCTCGCAATGTGGCATGCTTGCTAAGCGTTTCGTGTCATGGCTAGGTCCTTGTCCAGATGGTAGCCTGCGGGTAAGCTCGAATGAGAATTCAATCCCGTGAATCTCATTGAAGAGTTCCTCCTTAGACTATGCCATACGGACCTGCTGGTGAAGGGAAATGGTAAGTCTCCCTACGCCGCTAACTTCAAGCATCGTGCCTAGACCAGCACGTTGCCCTCGCTAGCTCTCCCTGGACGGTATCCCAGCACAATAGGCCACGAGGGAGCAGGTATTGTCCGAAAAGGTGTGTTACCTATCCACCTTATTCCATCTTGAAGGTCCCGCTGATTTCAAGTGCACATACTCAGTCGGAGCGAAGGTAGAACGAGTACAAGAAGGCGATTCCGTGATATTATCCTTCGCATCGTGTCAAGAGTGCGGTCCATGCAGTATCGGCAGGCCTGCAGCGTGCCCTGAGTGGGTCAATATGAATTTCCTCCGCAAGCGGAATGGTGTTGTCAAACACGAGCCAGCGTACCGTTTGCAAGGGAAAGCGAAACACGAAGGCGATAACGAGGTTTACGGAGCGTTCTTTGGGCAGAGTAGTATGGCGCGGATGTCGTTAGTATCAGAGAGCTCGGTTGGTATAGCTTGATCTTTAGCGGACGAAGAAACCCGCTGACTTCGTTCCGCCTTACAGTGTGTGAAAGTTCCTAAAGACCTGGATCTCAAACTATATGCGCCGCTTGGCTGCGGCATGCAGACCGGGTACGCAGAAATCGAGAAGCTCCGCCAATTGAGAAAACGTGCTGACTCCCGGGACTTCTGCGCCTGCTTGCTATCAGGTCCGGAGCAGTTTTCAACACACTAAAACCCACAGCTGAGAGCACTCTGGCGGTATTCGGCTGTGGGGCGGTCGGTATGGCTGCGATTTTGGCCGCCAAATACCTTGGAGTACGCACCATCATAGCGGTCGACCTCGTCCGCTCCCGTTTAGATCTCGCACAAACATTCGGCGCCACACACGTAGTGGTTGGCAACGACAAGGATGTAGCGGATCAAATACGTTCCTACACAAAGTGGAATCTAGGTGTCACTCATGCAGTCGAGGCGACGGGGGTCCTACCTGTCCTGAAAACTGCATTTGAGAGCCTGGCGAGCTTTGGACATCTTGCCAGCATCGGTAATCCGGGCGTTGGCATTGCACCCCCCTTCGAGATCAATGATGTGGTCAACGGCGGGAAAACTTGGTCAGGTGTGATTATGGGTGGTGGAGATCCGCAAACTGTAAGCCTCTGAGGCAACGTGGTAGGTCATGCTGGCTTAGGATTGTCTGTATTGCAGGCACTGCCGTTCCTGGTGGATCTGCATCAACAAGGAAAGTTTCCGATAGAGAAGATGAGCAAGTATTACCCATTCGAGCAGTTCTCCCAGGCAGTTCACGATATGTAAGTCTGTCTCTTTGGTGTCAATCGCGCAATGTTGTTGCCCTTTTTGTAGCATGTTGTCTGTTGTGCCCACACCATTCTGACCCTCTCTCGGCATGATTTTAGGCATGATGGGACGACCATCAAGCCAATTATCGTGTTCGATTCAGGAGCGACTATTTGAGCAGTCAACCAGTGAAATGAAACGTGTAATCGCTGAATCCTGGAAAATAGGATGACTTCTGGGACGTGATCGTTGACGGAACATGAACACATCACACTCCCAAGTGTGATGCACCGATGTAATCAAGTGCCCATCTTCTCTGTCAGCGAAGTTCGAGAACCGATCGAATCTCGAGCCAAAGGCCAGCGGGTTCAACGAGATGGCTGAGCTTGAAGGGATGCTCATATCTCAGAGGACCTGCTGATGCTCCACCCGCATGGGAAGCTAATCCTCAGCCTATAGGGAAGACCTCTGTGGTAACTCAATTTCGCTAACAAGGCATACCTAAGCGTCATCTGACTTCGATCAGCGCAGCTTGCTTCAGAGTCTAAGCAAATTCATCACAGACGCACTCCCTTCATATGGTGATGATAGAATACAGTAAGCGAATACACTTTGAAGTGGTCGAACCGTGAATCGCCACAGCGGACCAAGGGCAACCACGATATCACATCCTCCATCTTGATCAACGAGACCCTTTCTGCATCTATGAGTGTCGATTCTGTTCAAGGCTTCAAGCCAGTCGGTTTGGTCTCCATCATTGACAGCCTCTAAGCCATCTGCTGAAATAATAGCCAAAAGACGCTGCCTAGCGCTGTCATACATAAATGCTAGACTGTCTAAGCAGTAAGAGGACACCTCGTATTGATACAACCACTATGAACACCATCAGCTACTCTCCCACCATTGCGGCGACCTCGTCAACAACGTGGGCAAGATCTGTAAGCACGACATACTCCCTTCTCTGCCTAAAGTCTTCGACTAGAGGTCGGATCTTGGTAAATATGTATTCGGCGGAAGGTCGCAGAGATGAGTTTGTAGGTGGATTCTGTACAGTGATAGATGAACATGCGTGATGATTAGTTATTTGCATTCCCGCATGTCGAGGTCCGAAGACCATGAAAACACCCACCCGTAAGTTGTATGCAACCATGGCCCAGAAGCCGCGCAGTCCCCAGCCTGCATCCATTTCCAAAAGACTCTGCACCTGCTCAAACCACTCGCTTTCCCAAGAGAGCGTATCCTTGGCACTTCCCGGCATAATCTTTTTGGCAGTATTTAGAGCCTGTTCCTGAAGAAGTATCTTGACGTCGGATATCGCATCCTCGACTCGACGAAGGGAATAAAGCAGATTATGATATATGTGCGGCATGATATGTGAGGAAGCGAAGTTTTGATTGATAGAGATACACTGTTAAGAGACAGATCATCATTGAAATGAGTACAACGCAGCTGCATCGAAAACAACTTACGAAATCGAGGTTCTCCACTTGATGATACCACCCTGATGGTACGAATATTGTTTCCCCTGCCTGTTGTTCTACCACAAAGACTTTGTTTTTCCATAATGTCTCGTCGACTTCCCTGACATCGAATACAACGTCCTCTCCGCTGTTCTTTACGCGGAATAATTCGGTGTGCTCAGGCGGTATCAGCCACCAGCATTTCCGCCCAATGATATTGCTAGACCATGAGTAGCTGCCATAGACGTCTCGATGGAGTGGCGTGAATGTACCCCTAGGGCCCGCATAAGTGAAGCGGTAATCATCACGGGGAGATCGTGACAACGCATGATGCGTCATCCAGTCATCTAACAACATAATTGTATCAACGACATAGAAACGAGGAGTGTGCCGAACTCTTTGACTGAGGCATTGGAGGGAAACATACCTTTAAAGATATCAGGAGTTGTATATATCTGATCCTGGCTTCCGCCATCCTGCTCAACGAGCAACACTTGATGCCAATCCTTGACGTATAATTGTCCACTGCGGCCTCCTGCCTTTTCCCATAGATCCAATATCTCACCTAATTTCCTCTCCGATCTCTCAAATTCGTTGAATTGTCGGGTGGAGCAATCCGCTACTTGGACCGAGTGATGGGCATAACGTCGCAATGCCGCCAGATTCGGACCACTTTGTGCTCGTTGCCCGTGCTCGTTGGCAGGACATCTCCAGTCTGATATACAAGGCCATGACGCTGTAAGCCATGAGCCTATCAGGATAGGTTCGTTGAGGGATGCAAGGTTGTACTAGAAGCCTCACAGGACGTGAGTGCTTCTTACGGCCAGGGGATCTTAGGGAAGCCGACTCTAACAATCTGCTCACCTCAAATTCGGCGTATGTTATGGTTTCACAACGACGGATTGCCGTGGATATCTCATCCATGCTACCCGGCAGGTGTCTGACAAGGAATTGTGCTTCCTAGAAACACTCATGTGCTACTGCTACAGATGCTCACTCGCAGTTCGGACGGCTTAGTTATATAACCGTCACTTGAACGTTGCAAGGTACCCAAACATCATGCACCGACCCGATTGCATGAATGAAATGTCTCAAACGAATTCAACAAATATGAAACTCATTGATACTTTTTACAATAACCCGACGAGTTCCTATGCCATCATACTTTACAACGTGTCGTCCAATATAGACAGGATATGAATATTACGTCCCCCATGGTCGTTCCGAGACTATCGGAAATTAAACGTACTCGACGTGATCACTGCGTTGCTTGACGTCTCCTTCGTCTGCGGCCTTTTCCTGCTCAACCAAAGCATTCTCAGACTGCCGGGCTTCATAAGCGTCATTGTGACGGCTCATAACGATGCCATGAGCTTGCCAGGGCTTCAAAGTGGGGTCGAACAGCTCGTCCATGCGCTCTAGAGGCACTCCCGAAGTCTCCGGCACAATGAACTGTTGTCAAAAGAAGACGTCAGTGAGGATATTGCGCGGCAGACCTGGCAAGTCCCGAGAATCTACTCACGTAGACGAAGAAAATTGACAGGACCATGAGCGAGGCAAAGAATAGATAGACACCGTAGCCCATCTTCTGGAACATTTGAGGAGTAAATCTGGCGATCAAGAAAGCGAAGAGCCAGTTGGAGGCAGCAACGAATGACTGTGTCGCAGCCCGAATGTAGGTAGGGAAGATCTCGGCGCCGTATACCCAGGGCTATAAGGGACCAATGAGCTTAGTTATGATAGCGATTCTTTGAAAAGAGTTCATGACTTACTGTTCCGTTCCAACTTGGGCTGTAGAATACAGTCCAAAGGTAGAAGAAGAACATGGCTGAAATACCGCCGGAAGAAAGCTTGGTAGTGGGATGCAGCTCAGGCTTGGCAATAGCGATGTAAGCACCGAGGTAGTACATGCTAATAGCTCCACCGATGGATCCAACGAAAAGCATGGCTCGTCGGCCAAATCGGTCAACCAAGAAGAGAAGCCAAACGATTGCCCCTAGGAACTTGATGATGCCGAAGATACCAGTTGTGAAAAGCGAGGTGTTGGTGCCGGTGACTCCGATAGACTTGAAGATGGTCGGAGAGTAATAGTTGATCGCATTGATACCGGTTCCATTTTGACAAGCGAACAGCATCACAGCAATGCCTAATCGCCGCATGTACGCCTTGGATTGGAAAAGAGCCTTGATAGGTCCAGTGAAACCAGCTCCAGTTACAGCTCGATCTCGCTCGAGGGAATTGTGGATATCGGCGATTTCAGTAAGCAAGTAAGGGTGTTCAGTGTCGAGGCCTCGAATAGTAGCGAGATTCTTAAGAGCCATGGCATTTCGATCCTTGGAGGCGACTGTAAGAATCTTTCATCAGAGGTGTTCTCGTTGTGCTTCCGCCGAGGTAGCACTTACGCCATCGAGGGGATTCAAGGAGGAAAATACAGCCAAGGCCCAACAGACCTGAAGGAATCAATTGAACTGCGAACGAGATGCGCCACTGCACATTGCCGTAAGGAATGGTTCGATTGATACCGTAGTTGATCCAGAAACCTGGAGGCAAATATCATGATATTAGCTAGATGTTACCAGCAGCTTGAACTTTTATAAACTTACCGACTACTGCGCCAACCTGCCAACCAGCTTCGTACAAACCCATTAATCGACCACGAATAGCAGGAGGTGAAATTTCGGCAACATAAACAGGCTAAGGGTGTGGGAAGAGTAAGCGACAAAGCCATTCTTGCTGGGCTCTATACTACCTACCGTTAAATTACTTGCAACGCCAACACCCCATCCGACAATCGCTCGGCCCGCATACATGATGCCCAGCCCAGTCTTTTCACTAGAGACGACCTGGAGAACCGCTCCGACATTGAACACCATAGCAGCTACAAACAAGCCCCATCTACGACCCAAGAAGTACCCCATAGGGTAGCCACAAAGCGCTCCAAAGAAACAGCCCGCCTCTAGAGAACGAAGAAGGGTGTTAGACCAGATCGTACGAGCACTAGGCGTTACACTCACGGTAAGTGGAAACAATGTTGGCCGAGAGGAAAGCTGATGTCGTCTTATTGAGACCGAATTCGTCCTTGAAACTTTGCAAAGAAATCGATGTTCCGATAAAGGCAGACTATGATTGCAAGTGCGCAGTGTTTGATTGAGTCTTTGACGGATATTGCGACAGACGATGACTTACATCGTAACCAATCATGACAGCAGCCATACAGGCCACCATGGCCAAACTGTACACCTTCCAGTTGTTGACCTCCCTTGGTGCATTGTCGTGAACAGCCTTCATCGTAGTTGGGAGAAAGTTTGTTGAGCTTTCGGTGTCGATGATATGATAAAACGACAACCAAGCAAGGTGCTTCCATATATGCAGAGGGCATACATATATACTGAAAGTGAATCTAGTGAATTGATAGGGATGGCATCACAGCTAGGCGAGTGATGGGCGGTATGGCCGAAAGAAACCTGAGCAACTGCTAGCGGCGAGAGTTAGATGACTGTAATCAACTGAAAAAAAGGCTTTGCCCAGACAGATACAGATTTGCCCCGGAAACCCCAGACCCGATGGAATTCATTTCTTGAAGCCTGATTCGCAGCGGATGGCGAGCGGGCGTTCAGAAGGATGTCGCCTAATCAGGACTGCTGAATCGGCGGCAGAACCGTTCGGACTGGAACCGCTGAATTATTGTGGAGTGCCGCGGGACGAGTGATCGAGCAAGCTATCGCATAGCTAATGAAGAAGCTTACATGATGTACAGCTTGTGGGGAAACGTTTCGCAAGCTGAAAATGCGGGCCGTGATTGGCCGTCGGACAATTGTAGCCGCCGCGGCATCTGGTGCTCCACTTGGGGGAGCCTTCGAGGGAAAGCATGAGGGGAAAGACTTCTCCGCGCTGAATGATTTCCTTCGCCATTCCATATTCGTTCGGAGCGAGCTGTATTCCGGTCATCGAGCTGTCAAACGTCAAACGTCAAACAAGAAACTATTCTTGTCCTCAGGCTCTCACCATTATTGTAGGTTTACCCAACAATGGACCTCCTGTTAGAACTCATGACGAAGGCATCAGTCCCAGCTCAAATACAGAGTGCAGTGGGGGCCATCTTAGCTTGTTGACTGATCAAAGAAAGTCCAAGATCTTAGGAAGTGGTATCGCTGGGCATGTTACAACGTGTGATTGGCCCTATCTTTCTGGCAACGAACTGCGCTTTCGCAGCGTTTTCTCCATGGAACAGAAAGACCATGAAGCCAGACTGGAGTCAGGGAGCACCGGAGTCATTGACTGACATGGATTCAAAGGGGCGCTACATATCAGTGAGAATGGATAACCTCTGTCACAGAAAACATGCATAGTCCCGAACCAATGTCTTTGAGTTACACAGCTCCAGATCGAGGATCCAATAACTAGGATTGTGCTACACCTTCGAGGCGAATTTCTTACACAAAAAGTCGATACCATATTCTGAAGAGCGGTCGCATAGGTCTTGGCTATTACCGTCGTAGCTATGCAAGAAAGAGGAGAACTCTTACCATATCCTGACACTCCCAACCCTGCGATCACGGCAATGGCCTTGTCTGACAAGTAAGAATGGTGACGGAAAGCTTCTCTTGAATGAGGGTTCGATACATGAATCTCGATGAACGGAATCGACACCCCCAAGAGCGCATCGCGCAGACCAACAGAGGTATGTGTCAAGGCACCTGAATAGTGAGGCACGAGTAATTCAGTACGTGCCCTCTAGATCACCCCACACCGCTGAGGCGAAGAAGCATACCTGGGTTGATCAAGATTCCATGGACACCCTCCTCACGTGCTTGGTGGATCCGGTCTATGATAGCGCCTTCGTGATTTGATTGAAAGGTCATAACCATAACGTCGTACTTCGAGGCCGTTTGTTTGGCGAGCATGTGAACGTCGTCCAGCGTTTGGCTACCGTAGACCGAGGGCTCACGAGTTCCCAGTAGATTCAAGTTAGGACCATTGATCAAGAGAAGACTGATTTGTTGATTAGCCGACATTTTGAATGGGATGAATGGTGACTAGGGTTGAGCCTTCTCTCCTGCGCGATTGCTTCTTTCCATCACCTTATATATGCGAAACTGGTGGCATCAGCTGGTGCCTTTGTCAAACAGGGGAATAATGAGCGTCTCGTCGGTTCGGGGTAATCCGACTCGTTAATTGTGGCACCGCTGTACTCCTCAAAGCTGGTACAGTACTGTTTACTCAGAATCTTACGCCAGCTCTCAGGCCAAGATCTGGACCCGCATCTATCCCTCTTCATCAAGAGATTCGCTGTAGCGAAGCTTCCGTGTTCAGTGTCCAAAAGAAAATACGAGAGTCAGTAAAGAGACGCACTGCATTGAGTCGTGCTCTAGCAAGCTATGCGCCCAAAAGCAGGCATGAACGAGTATACTTTCTTTCTCGTATTTAAGGCTACAACGAGGAACTGTCTAAAATACGATACAACGATGAGCGTCAGAGTAATGGAACGTCGGGGCAAGGTAAGAAGTCGGACCATAGGCATAACAGTGTAGTTTCGCTACTGTAAAGGCGGTTCTGATCCGGTGGCGGAGTCTTGGATGACTTGCTGTGTGACTTGTGCAACTACCTCTTGTACTGGCAGTTCCTCTTCTGCGCAGTTGAGCCAGATTTTCTGTTGCTGATTGAGTAGCAACGCGTATATTAGCCTTAGCCTTGTGAAATGAGTCCCACACAGACGCTCACCTCTATTCCTTGCCAGATCATGGCTTGATCACCAGTAACTACTTTCCAGCCATTCGATTTGAAAATCTTGGCCAAATCTGTCCAAGGCTTGGGCGCATAGCACATCTCCAACATGACACCTGGCTCTGGTTTGTTCCTGTTGGAGATTGTGAATTCAGCTGGATTCTGTAGCGTCTTCCGAGGGTAGGCACCTACATGAATGCTAGAACTGTCTCCCTTGCCACAATTTCCTGTTCGGTTACGGGCGGGAAACAGGGCACAGCTCCGACTACATAGGCTGAGCGTCGATAATTCAAGGATAACCTGTTAGCAAGGCCTCTTGAAGCCACAAAGCACTGAGGAAAACTCACCGACAGCTTCCAAATCGTTAGCCTGTTCTGGAGTTTTCACATGTACGATTGTCGGCTCAAAACCAGGTATGGGCGATTCAGTGAAACCCCTAACTACGGCTGCCACTTCGGACTCGTCTCTATTCACGATGTAGATAGTGGAAGTGCCGAACCATGTATGCAGCCTATGATGAAGTAGCCAGGGTAAGATTGATCTCTTCGATAAGGCTCTTCATCTCATCACTCAGAACGTACGCATAAATTGCAGCTCGAACAGTACCACCGCCACCGATGACCAACGCAGGACGCCCTTGCGATCTCTGACGGTATTCCGCGTCCGTGATGGATTCTAATGCTCTCTTAATGCCAACACAGCTGAGCAGAATGGCAGCGAGGTTTCAACATCGCTAAACTACCCCATATTAGAAAGAGAAACTGACTCTGTGTTGTGACCGATCAATTTACGAGAACCGTCGTCAGCTGTCTGCCAGTATACAGTGTTGCAGGCCCCGATTGCTCGGCCTTCAGGAGTCAGGTCGTCCAAATGCTTCATAACAGCAACTTTGAATGGCCTGGGGGTGTTGCAATGATAAGTTCCGAGCGAGGGAAAAATTCACCGCTGTAAACTTACATAGTAACGGCAGCTCCACCGAAATCATCCCGACGAACCAGCTCCAGGAAACGGGAAACCCCATCCTGGTCTTCGACTTTGTGGTACTTGCGTGGTACGCCAGCAGCTCGAGTCAAAGTGTTGTGGAGAAAAGGGGCGTAGGTCCTCCTCAGAGGATATCCTATGAGGTAGGTTTCCTTGTGAGGGCCATTCCTGGCGTCTTGCAAGGAAGGAGATGCGGCGGTGGTGAGAGTGTAAGTCATGTTGGCAAGCGATGTTTACTGAATGTTGAGCGAGAGTGACGATGAAGTGTGGCTGTGGACGGTGGTCTCGCAGAGTCTGTTAAGATATATAAGCCAGGAGCCAAAGATTGCCATCTGCACTTTTGTCGCTGTCCTCGCTGGGGCTTTCGGTATCACGCCGCACTGTTCTAAGCTTAGAAACGACAAAGTAAACATGCATGGCGGGAACACTGTTTCCGCATTGCGTTATCGTTCCCCGAGCTCTTCCCCGATCGGACAAGTCTCTCCACAGCGTACATACGGGGTTTCAGGCCTCCACCTATGCTCAGCAGCCGTAGGCCTAGCAAGTAGCAACATGCACTGAATCACGCCGGCAGACCAGCCCTGACGAGCTACTTAGCGCCAGCCAAATACCTTTTCGTAGTCAACCCAGTCCAAAGTGCAACATGGCAATTTGAGCTCCTTTTTCTCGATGTACTGTTTTCTTTCTCACTCGTCACCTCGAGCCCTCCGCATACAAGCGTTTCGTACGAAGTCGAGCTGAAGATCAGGTTGATCAAATAGTTAGCACAACCGTCACATACTGTGCAATGGAGGTGGTGTCAGGAGCGAACATGCGACACCGGAGAGAACGGAGTAGTGTTAATCAGATTGGACATATCGTCCTAACACGAATGCACGCATTCGCGGTGCTATTCACGATACAAATCTTATTTCAGCGAGCTAAACCTAGTATCGATGTGAGGCCATTCGAGTTAATGCTGATACGACTCTAGCCCGTCCTCTTTCGTAATTCCTCTGCAACCGCCTGTCTGATGGCGGCTTTCGGCGCTCTGCGACCAGTCCAAAGGCGTATCTGTTCGAATGCTTGTTCCATCAAAACCTCAACTGCGTCTATAATCATCCACTCCTTGTCGCGCATTGATTGTAGTTGCTTGGTCAAAAGGCTGGTAGGGTTGGGCGCGTAAGCGGTGTCCAGAAACATACCACGTCTTTTCTGGAAGATGCGGGAGAGAGGCGCGAACCACTCAAGATCGTTTATGCTATCCAGTTGGGGTATTGCCGATACCACTATATCGGGAGGATTCCAGTCTTGACCCTGCATTGATCCCGATAGATTCGTCAAGACATTGATCTTAAGCTGAGGATCGATCCTTTGTAGAAACTCTGCCATCTCGTGTGCTCTCTGAGGATTTCGGTTTATGACTTGTAATCGGACCAATCCGAGGTGAAAAAGCGCATAAAGGGCTGCTCTAGCCAAGCCTCCGGCACCGATAACGAGAACTGAGAGGTCTTTATGAGGTATGCTATCGTAGCCGTTGTAAGAGAGACACCGAAGGACACAGGTGTGTATTGAGCGCCAATCTGTATTTTCGCCGACCGGTCCGGCTGTTGATGAAATTATAGTGTTGGCCGCTCCGATAGCTTCGGCATGGGGAGTCAGGCGGCTAAGCATAGATAGGATAGCTATTTTATGAGGTCCTCGAATACTGGCTCCTCCAAAGTTTTCGTCCGCAATAGCTTCTGCATATGCGTCGACAGTTTCTGCTTCTTTCGCGCAGTACTGATGTGGTAAACCTAACTGACGAAAGGCAACAGAGTGAATGAGAGGTGAAAGACTGTTGAAGAGACCTTTGCCGAAAAGATAATAGTTGCGAGCTTTGAGTAGTCCAGTTAGGTAGAGTAGCTGCATCATGGCAACTCAGATTTATTGGAAGTTCGCATGAGGTGAATCTGAAGGTTCACGTACCTGTTGGATTTGGAGGTATGACAGCTGCCCAGGCGCAGAGGTTTTTGGTAATAGAGCATGTGATACGGGCGTCAAGTAGATGTTCCAAATCCTAGAGAATTGGCCCTATTTACCATGAGAATAAACGATCAGAAACCCTCAAAGGGAAATTACAAGACATCACTTACTACTGCTCCAATGTTGAAAGCCACGAGTGGGACGTCTTTCTGAACATGTTGACTGAATTTACGAACATCCAGATTGTCTTCATTGTCCTTTGCCGTGTTGACCATCATAACGACGTCAGCTCCGAGTTTGACGGACTCTTTGTAGAAGTTGTAGGTTGTTGAGGATAGCCACGAGGTCTGGCCCGAATAATCATGCCACGATGCAATGATTTTACTATTTCCTTTCATGCCGAGAAGCATAACCTTGGTTTCACGAGGTACCACATTGTTCACGTCAACATACTCGACCCCCATTTTGAGGGCCAGCTTGAGAATATCGGTAGTATAAGCTGCAGCCTCTGCATTGCGATCAAGATCTGGCATCGTCCCTCCCTGAGACCGCGTACGCAGCGCCAAAATGACTGGCAGGTCGGAAAATCGCCGTAACAAGGCGAGTTGGTAGACGACAGATTCTGGGCGCATGTCTCGTAGCAGATCAGCTCGAAGCTCCCAGCAATCGATCCCCACAGAGAGCTCCTGTATATGCGGTATGGCGAGGGCGATGTGCTCGTAAGTCAACGAAAGATAATACGATCTAAACGATGTGTACGGCACATGATTGGTGTATGTGCCGCGGATGAACTTGAGTAAGCGAATGAGATCCTTGTTGACGTACGGAAGATGAATTGGAGGTTGTTGGGCTGTCGTCAGGTTGTTATGCAACGTGGAAGACAATGAGGGATGTCGGTCAGATGTGTCCTGGCCACCAACGGTATCCTCCAGCGACATGAACAGAAATGTCGATACGTCTCTGATCTCTGCTTCGCGATACGGCCATTCGCCATAAAACCCCTCTTCGTCAAAATCTGGCGTTGTCATTCGTAAGTACTCGGCAACGCTTTCGGGCCGGCGTGTAACGTGTATGACGGGCCCTTGGGTAGAACCGTACTCATGCAGTAATCGTCTGATCCGAACATGTTCGAGCATATCCGCATGACAGACTATCACTTTTCCTTTTCCGTTCTCTCGCAATACGTCTGAAAAGGCTTCGAACCGTTCATCCAAGAGATCAACTTCGTGGGATAAGCCACCAGGAGTGTTTGGTAATCTGTATCCTGTTTCGATTAGCTGCCAATGTAAGGCTTGTGAAGCCATGGAGCCTATCGTCGATTTCCCAACTGCAACCACACGACACTAAAATCAATGGGCAACACCAGCACAGAAGCATCAAGGTCGACTTACCTCCTGCCTGTCCCACTAAGATCATGGATGAATCTTTGTCATAGCGCTGTCCGGCCGGAGATGAAGGACGGGAATAAAACGTCGCCAGTTGCGCTGGAGGGAGATGGGTCATCATCTACTAAGCGATCTATCACGGCACCTAGACTTGCGCAGTTCGGTAAGTTGTTTCGAAGCAGATGTACGCGGATTAAGGGACGATGGACCGATGGCAGAAATGGGGACGCGGAAAGATGCCGATGTCGAGGAGAATGCCTTATCGGATGGTTATGGAAGTGGATAGCTTCAGGCTAGACAATGTGGCAAAGTCATACGTCTATCCCTGTGTCGGCGACCCAGGTCCAGATACGACGAACCTTCGTCGAGTTAGTCCGTTCCCGCCACGCGGGGCCCGAAATTAATGGGCAAGCAACCCGAGGGGATCTGGAGAATCGGATAGAAGCAAACTATTACTCGCCCGGATGAATAGCTCCGGTCTGCCTCTCTCGACACCTCAGATTTACTCCTGGGCTATATCCCACCAACGAACCAAGAAGGTGCTCCAGCGTCTATCGTTTTTTGAGGACAATATTATCACCGCCGTGCCAGCATTAGCCAGCTCATTCCGACAACCACAACGACAAGTCACCGCTTCTACGCTGTGCTGCAGCATTTGTTCATGTTAGACGTATAAATGTCTGAACCAAAGGAAAGGGCTGCGGATGAATCTGAAGAAGGTAGCGATGCTGGAGAGACTGGTGTTCAAGGGGGTACAACCCGGAAACCACCGAAAACTACGATAGGTCAGTCTGCTAGTCAATGATGAACAGTCCACCTGACTGATATCCCTTATTTTTCAGCCTGTGACAGGTGTCGTTTAAAGAAGAGAAAGGTAGGTCCATCTTTCGATACAAGATGGGATGTGTGTTGTAGGCTGAGCATTGACCGTTGCGACTACCCTAAAGTGCGACGGCAATAAGCCATCATGTCGTCATTGTCGTTTAGCAGAGGCGCTTTGCGTTTATCCCGAGAAACCCAGACAAAGAGGGCCTGTCGCAGGATACGCCAAGGAGGTGGAGAGACGCCTTGCCTGGCTCGAAGGATTCATTGTGTTTGTTGACCAGAAAATGGGGCAGATAACAGAAGGCATACCTCAAGAGGCTTCACTCAGGCTCAATTTGCGACATCTCGCTCAAACATACATCGACCATAGCATTGATCGAGATCCCGAAGACTGGGCGAGTATACGGGATCGATTCCAGCAGTACTTTGGAGACTTGACACACGCAGCAAGAGACGGACCCGAATCTCTAAAGTCATCAAGGGGAAGAAAGCGATCGCATAGCCAAATCATCGATAGACCACCTTCACTGCAATCGACAAGTGATTTTGGTTATCCTGTGCTATCAACAGACCTCGATACTCCCAAGCGCCATGATATCTCCTCTCAGTATACTGCGGGTAGTTCAGGGGAGCGGAACTTCATTCCGACAAATACAAACACCAGTCTCGATATTGGCACGCAGCCGCCCACACTCCCTTCACTATCAGCTGACGAGCTACGCCAACCAGTCACGGACTTTCATCCGCAAGATCTTCTCGCTCTCAGTCAACCATATTTCCATTCCAGCGTTAGATTGCCGTCTAACAATCTTACATCAGTTATATCGTCTACTGGAACTTCTAGCAACCTCGGTGATCGTATGGCATCCCCGAATGGCTTTAGGCAGTCGCTCAACAATCCTTTGCCGTGGAACAATCTACAACACCCTCAAGATACAAGTAATCCTTCTTTGGATAGAATTACTGAAGGTCAACCAACGGGCATCAAAGGACGTGAGACTCAGTTTCTCGAGCAGACTTCCTTCAACCCAGATACCTCAACATTTTCCACGTCGATATCTCGACAAGCTTTTGATCTAGATTACAGCAGTAACTTAAGGTAGGTTTCCTTGGCCCTGTTAAAGCTCCAACAGTGATTGAATGTATTCCTTGCTATACAGACGAGAGCTAGATGTGGACGATGTTCTGCGTATAGGAGAGAACGCTGTCGACAGCTTACAAATCCAACTGCCTCCTCCCGAGCTTCAGTCGTACTTGATAGGGCTCTACCTGGATCATACTGAAACCCAATTACCATTCGTACAAGCAGAGTCACTACGTACCTATATCACATCGATTACTTCGAAATCACCAAAACGTCAAGATACATCGCCAAATAGACTCCTTATCTTGGCAATATGCGCTTACGCCTCATGCTGCTCGTCAGCGGTTAGCCAGGCTTCGATGTCGAACAGTGGGATCTCTTTGACAACCATTACCAGTGACAGTCTGGGAGAAATATGGGCTGGAGAAGCTCGAAATTTCCTCATGACTTCCAGTCTCCGGCGAAGGTGCGATCTCGAAACGGTGCATAGTATCATGATTCTGGTCATGAGAGACATGGGATGTGCGCAATATTTCCAGGCTTGGCTTTGGCTCGGTGAGTTCCCGACGTGTCCTATACCTTGATCTTGTGTAGGCGCTGACAAACGTTGCAATCAGGTATTGCCGTCCGAATCAGCCAAGACAATGGCCTTCACGTATCCTCCAATCAGGCAAGTTCGGGCCAACAGGAAGATATCTTAAGAAGAACCTGGACGGCCCTTGGTCTACTGGATGTCATGCTTTCGCTTCAGCTTAACCGTCCGACGGCGGTAGATTTTTCAGTTTATGAGTTACGGAAAACAGACTCAACGCCTTTGGATCGTAGGTCAAATGACTCACATTCGACTATCGACGAGGCATTACTCCGTCTGTGCGGGTACCTCAGCGACGTTCGCAAAATGTATGCCTCATCAATCCTCGACGTTTCCTTACTGAGCGAAATCCGCGACGGTCTTCAGCTTTGGAAAAGGAAGATCCCGTCCGAGTTTCAGCTTCATTACGATGAAGACCAATCCCCTTTGGTGGTAACTATGCACATGATTTACCATGTTGCAATTGTTCTCTTGCACCGTCCATTGTGAGTTCCGTTAAATTTCGTACAATCGCTATACAAGCTAAACGAGATTGTGCAGCCAAAATTCTACTGGCGTAGATACAGTGCGACCGATTGCGACCGCTACTGCGGCATTCAAAATGCTACTGGATAGCATACGACTTCCAGTATTAGGGGATACAAGATTACACTTCTCTCCAATACTGATTTATCCGTTATACACGGTTGCTATCGCTTTAATCACATCTGAAAGACGATCCAGCCGAATGGAACAATCCCAGCCTTCTTCAGCCAGTTTGACACGACAAGCATCTTTATCCGCGTGTTTGGAAACGTTAGACACCATGTCCGTAACTTGGCCTTTGGCAAAGAGGTGTCACATGATTCTCCGAAAATTATCGCTGGACGACGATCCCAACGTTTACACGATCATTGACCCAGCAAACCTGTCCAGCCAAGGTCAACAGCAACATCAGACTCTGTCAAATACCACAGATGACCTTTCGGCGTTTGCGCTACTGGGCGCGTCATTACCTACCATTGGCTACAGTGCCGATAGTGAGCAGGACGATTTGCTTACGCTCCTCATGACAAACGACTGGTCCGTCGATAATTCAACACGCTCCGGAGATTCTCAAATGCAACAGAATATGCTAGGCCGTCACTCCAATATGATGCGGTGAACAATACACCTACGGCTCAGTCCCGGCCAGGCCACCTTTATCTTCACTGTGAATCGCTTCCTCTTGCGAGCTAAACACAGGGGCCAGGAAACAAAAATCGCTCTAGATCTACGCTCGACGCTCAGTATACCCGACCGATCTGCGAAGGGTCTCTGGAAATCGACCATCGAGCTCGGAGCTGATCTCATTCATGGCAAGACTGCGGAAGACTTGCATAATAAGGAGTAAGAACAGACGCTGCGGTGCATCAATCTCTACAAAGCAGCTGGAATCTGCAGGAAGCCCAAGAAGCGCACCCTTTCGTCACTGAAGCATACTCCCTCGGCGTCTTCGTGAGAACAATAACAAGGTCTCGACAAGACGTCGTCTAGTGCAAAAAACTTAGTCTAATAGCATATAACATCGAGCACGTGCATTCGCCATCTGAAGAGCAATGAGAGTACATTCCAGATGACGTCTTTTACCCAGGGGTTCCTATGGTAGAGCCAGCTGTAGAGTCCCTTAGCTGCAAGATATTGGCATGTGGCATGCATGCAGGCGCTGCCATTGTCTAGAGCCCTAAGCCATGACTGGCGTACATACCATAGCTCGTCAGCTAGTCCATCACAGCTAGTCCAGAACAAGCACACCCTCAACTGTACCGGCGAGCTCTGGCCGCCCTGAAGCAGGTTCTGAAGGTGGAGGAGGACCAGCAGCAGGACCCCAGATAAGCACGATGAGGGGGCTCATGGGAATCAGCGAGTGCGGGAAAACTGTTTCCGCACGGGTTCCGGACATCACGTGAGGCGTGACCTATGCGAGCTACTTTGAGCTACTTCTATCTGCGGTCGGAAATTCGTTCCCCCTCTTGTCTACGCTGGAGAAATGTTGAGAGGTACCTAGTATGTTCTGTACTGTTGGATTGCTGTCCCTCGTAGAGCGCATCCATACATAATGACTGCGCTGAGGTCAAAGTCGCCATTGAGTTCCAATGCCCGGAGTAGTCCCCAATCGAGTCGACTTCTTGTTTAGCACAATCCAGAACAATGATAGCATCAATCCCGAAGAACACGCCAGTGACCGACCTCCCTCTAGCCATTGCATCCATGTCCCTAGGTATGTTCTACCGATGTTCATTTCGGCTTGCTTTCGACGACTTAATCCTCCTTGCCTTTCCAGGTAGAGCATGGGTGCAAGATTTGGAGGGAAAGCTTGACGCGGCCGGAAGAGCTGGATACCACGGTGTCGAAATGTATTGGGAGGATCTGGTGTATGCCGCCAAACGCTTCGACCCTTTGGCTACCGAGACATCCCACGAAGCCATAATCCAAGCAGCTCACTGGGCCAAGGAGATTTGTAATCGTAATGACCTCGAGGTCTTGGTCGTCCAGCCTTTCCTGAACTACGAGGGAATACTGGATGAGTTGACGCATGCCAAGCAGCTCCTCAAGCTCCGGTTGATGTTCCAAGTCGCCAAGATTTTGGACACTGACTTGATTCAGATACCGTCGCAGGTCAGTCGAACAAACGAATTTTGCAGTACCATGTGCTGATCTGCCTGAGGTTATTTAGATGCTGAAAGAAGGAACGACTGGAGATTTCGATAGCATTGTTGCCGATATGAAGGAAGTAGCCGTACTTGGCCTCCAACAGCAACCACCGATCCGATTTGTTTACGAAGCTATGGCATGGGGGGCGCATATTGATACGTAAGCGGGACCGAAGCTTGCTGGACAAGCCATTCAAGGCTGATTCAAGTATATTGCACTCAGGTGGGAAGATATCTGGAGAGTCGTCCAGGCCGTGGATTTGCCCAACTTTGGTATTCGTAAGTCATCCTCCCGAAAGAGGCATGGTTCAGTCTTGTCTGACACGCCCTCATCCTCTCTTCCATAGTATTCGATACGTTCCAAATCATTGGGCGTGTCTGGGGAGATCCGACATCTCGAAATATGAAGGTCGCTAATGCCGACCAAGCGATGACCGAATCGCTGGAACGGATGCGACAAACACCTGGTCTGGTAGAGAAAATTTTCTATATCCAGCTTAGCGACGTCGAACACCTTCGCGAACCTCTTTCGGAATCTCATCCCGTCTGGAAGGATGACATGCCACCGCGCATGCAGTGGTCACGCAATTTCCGAACATTCCCCTGTGAAGAGGGGAACTGCCTTACGCCCTTAACCGAGACGGTCCGTACTTGGTTCCATGACATGGGATGGCGGGGCTGGGTGTCAATGGAAGTGTTTAACAAGTCTATGGAATCGCCTGCGGCCGATGTTCCCAGAATACACGCCGAACGAGGGACCAAGTCATGGCATAAGCTGCTGAAAGAGCTGGAGAGAGCATAGGGCGGGGGTGAAGAAGAGCGCGGTGAGGTGATGAGGAATAATCACAGACTGAGTTGTACAAGGCAAGGTATATGCCACTCCATTAGATTGTAACAGGTAACTTTCGCGATAGATTCGCAAACTACATCGTTACTCTACTTTGACGGTTGTCCGCTCATCTTCAGAGAATGATGAAGGGGAACATTAGGCAACAGGCGAAGAAAGCTTGACAGGTTCCTCTTGAGGATCCTCTGTGTACTGCATTTGGCACACAGTTGGGCAGCTACTCCAGAGTATACCATCTGCCGGCCATAAGTACGATCTACTTGCCAGCGCCACCGACAGCTACCCGGACTCGCGGACCGAACAACCCCCCTAACAACTGGCAGACTAGCAGATCAACCCGATAGTCACGTGACTGACCCTCGCGCCCGAATCCATTCGACCATTCGGCGGTAGTCACCCTACAGCCCAAGCTGGTTCCAAAAAACGGGAATGACTGGCCAGACCCCAGACCGTGCTATCAGGAAATTATCATCCTTTCGACTTCCTCCCTGTATAGGGTTTCCTCCAGCTCACGACTCCATCCGCCATGTTTGGCTCAGAAAAAAGCCAACTTGATCCGCTCAAGCCTGATGTGCTCAAAGTGTCCATCTTGGGCAAAGAGAGCATTCATGTCGGTTTCCACCTCATCCCGTACATGGTCAAAACGATATTGACTGAGCTACCCTCAACCACTTACATGGTCGTCACCGATACCAATTTAGGATCAATTTATCTACCGTCTCTCGCCAAAGAATTCCACGCGCAAAGCAGCAAGTTGACAAGGCAAGATGGCCAACCCGCACCTAGGTTGCTCAATTACGAGATTCCTCCGGGAGAAGGAGCAAAGAGCAGAAAGCAAAAGGAGCTGATTGAAGACTACATGTTGGATAACAAATGTCTGCGAGATACTATTATCCTTGCCCTTGGAGGCGGAGTCGTGGGCGATCTCACCGGATACGTTGCTGCTACCTAGTACGTCAAATTCAAAAAGTGTCTCTCCATTTCGAGTGCCTAAACTGTCACGTATCCATTAGCATGCGAGGTGTCAAGTTTGTTCAAATCCCTACCACTCTGCTCGCTATGGTGGACTCCGCCGTTGGAGGAAAAACCGCCGTTGACACGCCTCACGGAAAGAACTTCATTGGTGCATTCTGGCAACCATCATTCATTTTCGCAGACTTGTCCTTTTTGGAGAGCCTCGGCATGAGGGAGTTTGCAAACGGAATGGCGGAAGTAGTGAAGGTTAGCCTCATTCGCGCTCGGTTACGTCCCACTCCTAATCTTTTGTTGTTATAGACTGCTGCCATTTGGAAAGACGATGATTTTGCTTTGCTAGAATCACGTTCAAACGAGATCATTGCAGCAGTCCAATCTGGATCAACTCGAGATTCTCAACTCGGCCGATTCGAAGCTACTCGTTCCGAAAACCAGTCTTTGCTTTTGACCGTTGTCACAGGCAGTATCTACGTAAAGTCGCACATCGTCACCATCGATGAGCGAGAAACTGGTCTGCGAAATTTGGTCAACTTTGGACATACAATCGGACATGCCATCGAAGCTGTTCTCACACCCAAGATGCTGCACGGAGAATGCGTCTCTATCGGTATAATTTTGGAAGCCGAAGTCGCTCGACAGTTGGGTATTCTCAGTCAAGTTGCTATCGGGCGTCTCACCCGGTGTCTCGCCGCCTATGGTTTACCCGTTTCTTTGAACGATTCTCGAATCACCAGTCTACCTGCTAGCAAGATGCTCGGCGTCGGGCGTTTGCTCGATATCATGAAAGTGGACAAGAAGAACTCGGGTCACCAGAAAAAGGTCGTTCTGCTTAGCAGGATCGGGAAGACTTATGAAGAGAAAGCAACTTCGGTCGATGACTCCGTGATTCAGAAAGTTTTATGCGAAGCCGTCAAAGTGAAAGCTCGAATCCAATCGGATCCTGCTCCGGGAAACAAGGAAGTCGTAATGAGCACGCCAGGCAGCAAAAGTATTAGCAATCGAGCTCTTGTCCTTGCTGCTCTTGGAAAGGGAACATGTCGGATGCGCAACCTCTTACACTCGGATGATACAGCTGTCATGATGGCTGCTCTGAGTGATCTCAAGGTGGGTGGTGGCTTGAATATCCCCTTGTTGTCGGTTTAACGTTTCGTCTTGTACAGGGAGCGGTCTTTTCTTGGGAAGATGGTGGCGATACCCTTGTCGTTCAAGGTGGTGCAGGAAACCTCCAGCCACCTAAGAAGGGCAAGCATCTATATCTCGGCAACGCTGGAACTGCCGCTAGATTCTTGACTGCTGTATGTACTTTGGTGCAAGCCGAAGATGACAACAGTTCTACCATCGTTACCGGTAACGCCAGAATGAAGCAGCGTCCAATTGGGCCTCTAGTCGATGCACTGCGAGAAAACGGGTCCGAGGTCCAATACCTGGAAACGACAGGGTGCTTACCTTTGGACATTAAGTCCGGCGGTCTTAACGGTGGACACATCAAGCTCGCCGCTAGTGTATCCAGTCAATATGTTTCCGCCGTTCTTCTATGTGCCCCTTACGCCAAACAACAGGTACAACTCGAGTTGACTGGCGGACAAGTGATTTCGCAACCTTATATCGACATGACTATTGCCATGATGAAAGAGTTCGGTGTTGAAGTGACACGAGCTCGGGATGCATCAGGCAAGCTTCTTGACATCTACACTATCCCGCAAGGGACGTACCTCAACCCGTCGATTTACAACGTCGAGTCAGACGCATCGAGTGCAACCTACCCGCTTGCAATCGCCGCGGTCACAGGTACTACCTGCACTATCACCAATATCGGCTCTTCATCCTTGCAAGGTGATGCTGGTTTTGCCAAGAACATCTTGGAGCCCATGGGATGCAAGGTCCAGCAGACCGCTACACAAACCACTGTTACCGGACCTCCAGTAGGCCAACTTCGAGCACTCCACAACGTAGACATGGAAACAATGACCGATGCATTCCTGACAGCTACTGTTTTGGCAGCTGTAGCGGTTCGACCTCCCATCGAGTCACAAAAGGATAGTCAGCTGGGAGAGAATGTAACGCGGATTTACGGCATCGCTAACCAACGTGTCAAAGAATGTAACCGAATTCAAGCGATGCGAGATCAGCTAAGTAAGTGTGATGGGCATGGCGTTCTTGGTTGATTGCTCATCTTTTTCTCCTTAAGGAAAATTCGGAGTTGAGACTGATGAATTTGACGATGGCATAATTGTCTTTGGCAAGCCGATTTCCGAGCTCAAGAGCGGCGCAGACGTTCATTGTTACGATGATCATCGAGTCGCGATGGCGTTCTCCGTTCTTGCTTGCGTTGTTCCAGAGACCATCATTACGGAGAAGAGGTGTGTAGAGAAGACCTGGCCGAACTGGTGGGATGACTTGAGTCGAATTGTGAGTACCACCAGGCAAGTCTTCGTCCTTGTCACGCTTACACTTCTCCAATTCTATTTCCTAGATCGGTATTCCTGTTGAAGGAGTGGATTTGGCTGAAATGACCGGTCAAAGCTCAACTGCAGCCCGATACAGTGGCGGCGCCCGACCTGGGTATGCCGAAAGTGCCACCATGTTCCTCATCGGCATGCGGGGCGCGGGCAAGTCCTACCTCGGGGGTCTCGCTGCCCAAGTTCTTGAGCGACAATTCTTGGACGCGGACGAGTACTTCGTAGATGAGGTCGGCGTGGAAATCATGGCTTTTGTCTCACAAAATGGTTGGCCGGCATTCCGCGCAAAGGAGACGGAACTCCTCCAACGCTTGATTGAAACCAAGCCTAAAGGCCACATCATTTCGCTAGGAGGAGGCATTGTCGAAACCCCCGCAGCCAGGCAAATTCTCAAGGACTACATGCAGAATGCTGGTCCCGTCATTCACATTGTACGCGAGATTAACGAAATCAGACAGTACTTTGGCGAAATTGGCGAGAACACTTCGACGCGACCCTCACTTGGTGAGCCTGCTGCTGAGGTTTTCAAAAGACGACAACCCTGGTTCTACGAGTGCTCCACATACGACTACGTCAATTACACCGGCACGCTCGTGCCTGATGCGCAAGCCCGACCAAGCTCAGACTCCAAGGCGGAGGCTTTGCGATTCTTCCGGTTCATTGCAGGCGTAAATTCGAATCGCCCGAATTTGGAGGCACCGAATCGCACGTCCTTCTTATCCTTGACTGTACCGGATGTTACCCCCTTGTTGAACGTACTAGACCATCTCACGGTTGGCGTGGATGCCATCGAATTGCGTGTGGATTTACTGTCCCCATCCGGTACTGCGCCGGATCACCCTCAAGTTCCACCTACGACCTTTGTGGCGCATCAGTTGGCCGCTTTGCGGCACCATACTTCGCTACCCATCGTCTACTCGGTCCGAACCGCCAGCCAAGGTGGTTCCCTGCCGGATCTTGCAATCAATGAATACTTTGAATTGGTTCATCTGGGCATTCGGGCTGCGTGTGAATATGTGGATCTTGAAATCGATATGCCGGAAGAAGGGGTAGAGGATGTGGTGGCAAAGAAAGGCTGCTCTCATATCATTGCCTCCTGGCATGATTGGTCTGGCAAGATCAAATGGAACGAACACGTTATGGAGGAAAAGTTCGACAAAGCGGCTAGGTTGGGCGATGTGGCGAAAATCGTAGGAACGGCTTTGACGGCAGACGATAACACGTTGCTAGGCATGTTCCGGATTCAAGCCCGAAAACGATCACAGACGCCATTCCTCGCCATCAACATGGGTGCAGAAGGTCAACTGACGAGAATCTTGAACCCTGTGCTCACGCCAGTCACTCATCCTTTGCTGCCTTCTGCTGCGGCACCTGGTCAAATGTCTTATGCGGCCGTACAGCAAGCACTCCATCTCCTTGGCCAGATTCCAGCCAGGCAGTACTATCTCTTTGGGCATCCGATTTCAGCGTCGCTGTCGCCTTTGATTCACAACACTGGCTTCAACCTTATGGGTCTCCCACATAAGTATTCTCTTCACGAAACCGAAGAGATAAACACTAGCGTTACTCGATTGCTATCGGATCCCAATTTCGGCGGCGCCTCTGTCACGATTCCTCATAAAATCGCCATCATGCCTTACCTCACCGAAGTCTCTGCGGACGCTAGGACCATTGGCGCTGTCAACACCATCACTGTCAAGAAGGGTGCCGATGGATCAAGGATCTTATACGGTGACAATTCGGACTGGAGGGCAATTTATCTGATGGTGCAACGCAAGTTGCCGCCCAGGGTTGCATTGGACTCGACCACTGGTCTCGTCATCGGCGCTGGCGGAACATGTCGAGCCGCTGTCTACGCCATCCACAAGCTGGGTATTCAGCGAATATTCCTTTACAACCGAACATTGGAAAATGCGAAGAAGGTCAAGGACAGCTTCCCGAAGGATTTCAACATCGAATGCATTACCGATCTCGAGAAGCTTCCCGGACCACCGCCATCTGTGATCATTTCCACTGTGCCCGGCGCGAGCTTGACTTTGGACCCGAACAGCCAAGGGCTCTATCTCAAGCCCAGCCTTCTTTCCGCTGGCGCAGGCGGTGTCGTTGTTGACATGGCCTACAGGCCCAATGTTACCGCCCTGATTCAGTTGGCGAAGAACCACAAAGAAGCTCTGTGGAACCAGGTGACGGGCATTGAAGTTCTTTGCGAACAGGCCTTTGTGCAGTTCGAAGGATGGACCAACCGACGCGCACCTGCCAACTTGATGCGCGCTGCTGCTTTTGCCGAATATCACAAGGCGACATAAAAAGCCCCCTGAGGTTGTAACAATAATTCATACAGGTCTAAGCATATTTCTTCTGGTCAATGCCAGCATTCGCTTTTGCGCCTCGTCTCATGTATTCCAAAGCATGCTAGTGACCGAACGGGTCTCTGATGCCATTTGCGCTTGATGTGGCCGTAAGACTAGAACGAGATGTGGATGAGCGGTGTGCACGGTGAAGGGTACAAGTGGTGAGAAGTCGCCCGAACGAATGCGATCGGCGATGGATTCGTCATCCCGCTCGGCGAGGAGGTCTCGTACGACGACAAAATGGGAACTGCGCACGGACGAAACAGATACAGATATTCCAAACTGCAAAGGTGGTCGTGATCTTGGAAGCGCATTCAACACAAGGGTATCTACTCGGCCGGTCCAACTTTTCGATACCTCGAAACTATCAATTCCGCCACAACCGTCTTATAGCCTCGATGTCCAACAAGGCACCGTCCGCCAGTGACAATTCGGAGGAGCCTGTGCCCTTTTACAAGACAGTGAAACGAGTAAGCCCTCTCACACCCTGCAAGAGATGAATAGCCCTTTTCACCAGGCCCCTTGGAGTATAGTCTTTCAAGGACGTCCATATAGAAGGAGGTGTACAAACGGATCAATTCTGTGAAGCTTGTGATGCAGTGATCCAATTTTTTGGTAAGGGACCGTGTCCAGGCTTGCGTCGAATCGGCATAGTCTCTAAGTTCCGTTGTTCAGGTAGACTTGTTCAACAACGCAGCGTTCTCTGTGGTGCAGAATGATTTGAGTAGCAAGATCGCTGTGAGTATTACTTCTGGTTTATACATTTTTCCTTACGCTTTGGGTCCTTTCTGAAGAGTTTCCTTTCACTTGTAGAAAGTAAGAGAGAGGTTGGCAGCCAATCCGCAGACCTCAAACACACTGGAAGAGATCTTGATAATTGAAAAGCAGGAGAACACGCCCTTTGCCACTGGTGCTTTGACGTGGTTATTGCGGTCAGTTTCTCAGGCCCATTGGATCCTGAGGGGCGCTCCTGACATCACTAAATGGCTTGGTGCAACAGGAGTCTCAAATTCACTACCTTAGGGCTAAGAATCAACTTGGCTAATCAGAAAGAAGAACTTTCCACATCAATGACCAAGGCATATGAACGGACCCTAAGACCTTACCATGGCTTCATGATCCGACCGTTATTCAGAGTAAGTTAGCGGGAAAGGGGAAATCGAATATACAGGTCCTGACCTGCTGCATGCTAGCTCGCCATGAATGTTTGCCCCTATCGCTCAAAGTTCTATCCGTCTCTTGGAGAACCGGAAGACATAGTGATGCAAGAGCTAGATCAATGGCTTGCTGGGCTGGAAGTCATTCTACAAAGAATGACCGAGTTCTACAAGGCAGGTAATTACGGATCGATATAGGGGCTTTATCATTTATGGAAGCAAATACAGAAAGGTCACGGATTTGAAGATACATTTCGCGAACAGTTCTTTCTCAAATGCCGTAAGCCAGACAATCTAGCCGAGGAGCAGTACCTCATTCAGTTTTCAGAGCAAATTAAACTTGGATGGGGTGCCAATCAGGCTTAACCAAGACTTGACTGTGCCTTGCTTTGTTTCTGTATTCTGCGCTGTGCGGAACTCATCTATAAGCGTGTAGCAGCCTGTTTTAACAGGTCGTCTATGGATACAGAGTCTATGTTGTTTGTTTTGGAAGTGATCCGCAAGGGAAGCCGACTTCTTGCAGTGTGCCGGATCGTTCAGGATCGTTCATGGGTATATGTTATGTACTTGTTTGAGCTTCGTTGTGATTCGTGTCGTGATGGGATGTTGCCCGAGGCCGTAGAAACGTAAGGTTCCTTGAGAATTCTACGAGGCGCAGGCACGCATTGCTGCACGTCGGCAACTAAGGATTCTGATAATGCAGTACACGACTCACAAGGTTACGATTAACTGCAACCATCCTTCAAACTATTCTTAGGCCACGGATATGTAGTGTCTGTCCATACCGTCATGTTCGGGCTACAAAGGGCTGTTAGGCTGATACTGGACTGAGAAGTAAAAGTGAAAACACTCACTTGCTGTACACGTCGATGTGATCATTGATGTACTTCTGTGTCGGACGATGGGAAGGTGAACATCCGACACCTCCGTAGTCGTCCTGGACCCATACTCGGACATAGTCAATAGCTAAGACAAATCTCTGTTAAGGCTCCGTTTCTGAAGTCTCCCCTGCCCACCCCAAGGCTTACCCATTCTATTTGGCCATTCCAACTGGGTGAACGTAACCGATTCGAAGTTATTCGAAAGACCTGGAGAGGTGTCCGCACAGGCGAGCTCTGAGTTCTAGCCTTATCCGACGGTACGGGAAGGCTTACCAAAGTTCATTATCATGTACATGGGTTCTTCGGATATCAGGCGCTGACCAATGTCAACTCCATTATTTGGGCCGATGGCTTCGGCATGCAATGTCCAGCTGGGCTTCCCGTTGGCGACCCAAGTGATATAGTTATCCCCCCTCGTGTTCTCATTTGAGTACGACTCGAAACCGAACACGCCGTACTCCGGGGAATTGTCAACATAGTATTGATCCTCGACATCGGTCAGGAAAGAAGCTGCTTGTTGATATTGGCCGCCCCAATAAGAATTCAAGGAAGTAATTGTCTCGTCGAAAACCTCGACCGAAGTGTTATCAATCTTGTAATAGCCGTCGAACGGGGCGACTTGGAAACTCTGACTGACTTGACCTTTCGCTCGGGACACTTCGATCTGAGCTTCAATAAGATCGATTTCAGGGACATTTCTCCCTATGGTGATGTTGGGTCCAGGATGTTCGTCTTCGTATCCGGGACACGTGCAGCTCGACCAACGATGACCTGGCAGATAACTAAGAGAACTTCCGCCACCTCCACTGTTGATAGCAGCCCAAGGACCAGTTTCGTTGACCCAGGTTTGATTGGGCAAGATCCCTGCATCACAACTATCGTACGTGTACCTAAGAGAACAGAAGATCAGCTGATGATCGTTTTGCACAAGGGCAGTAGCAGCTTACGGCCAAGTCTAAACGACACGACGGGATCGCAGTTTGTTAGCTTGCGAAAGTTGAGCAGAATTTATTTCACCAGCTCACCCCGTCCGTAGTGCCAGTATAGCCAGCTCGTCCAAGATTACCAAAGGTCCAGATGCCCGGCCAGAAGCCCCCGACTTTATTGTTACCTGGCAGGGATACGGCGACTACGAGGATTGTGCTTTAGCCTTGAACGTGTGATTACGCACTCCAGAGCTCTTACCCTCAAAGTACATGGAACCCCAGAAACAGACCTTGTTCCAACTTTGAAGCATACCAGACTTGAAATTGAGATCGTTGATGCGCTCCTGTGTTTGCGTGATGATGAGGGATCCGCCTTCGGTGTGGATTGCGCCTGTCGAGACAAGATCAGCGGCGACGCACCGAACAACGCAAAGGGGAAATAGGTGACGTACTTGGGTCGTACCACTCAAAGTCGTTGGTCCCGTGGTAGTGCAAATCTACACCTTCCCAGAACGGATCATCGCCGGGGAAGAAAGTGCGCCCGTCGGTATTGAACTCATCGGAGAAGGCCAGAGACCATGATTTCCCGTCAAACCCAGTGCGTTTATACACATCGAGGGGCGTATCGGGATCTATCAATTCTCGCGGGCGTGCTGCAATCTGGCCAGTAGCGTTGATGCCGCCCAGATTGTAACTCCAGCCCGTGTTGTTTTCTTGCTCCGCTGCCCTCCTATCCGCGCTCAATTGAGTCGTAATAGGGAGGATGGCGAAAAGGCATATCAATCCTGCTAGTAAAACAAAGATCGTGCCCAAATTGAACAGCCCTCTCCAAGAACACCATTCTAGCTTTCCTCCATCGTCGTTGTAGCGCTCCCATGGCTCGGTGTCATTGTCCTCATCTAGCTGATTCAGCATCGCTTCGATAGGATTGATATCTGCCTCAGACTTCTGATAGTTTGGCGAAGCTGACCCTAAAAAGGAATGCCTTGGACTGCTTTCGTACGACATATTGCGTTCCCTGTGAGAAGAGATGTAGGTAGCGCAGCGTGAGTACTTCCGATTGGCTTCGTTTCTTTTCTTTCGAACAGACACTCACGAGGATGTTGAAAGGGGCGATTGGTCGCTGTCCCGTAGAGGCTGCGGGGTGTTAAATAGAGGTTGAAGATACTCTTTGCTATCGATGCTATTGATTTGTCTATGATGCTTGGAGTGTCCGCGAGGAAAGCCCGGTCTCTAGATCGATGGAACCGTTCCCGTTAGTGTTGGCTATGCCCTTGATCGTCTCCAAATGAGCACCTACCATGCCGTATCCAGACCAAGCACAAAATAGCAATCTGAGCTAGCGAGGGAACCCGCTGAGATAGGTGTGCACTGCACGGGACTGGTATATGAAGATCAACCTCAACCGTCCAAGGGAATATTTTCAGGTTCGAGTCCCAGTAATCGGATTGACGTCCCTGCTGGTTGTTGATTTCTTGGGAGGGTATATGGAGAGAGGGAATGACAAGGGTAGTCAGATGGAGTTTCTATCAACAAGCATAATTTCTGAGGTCAAAAGCCATTCTGTTGAGCGAAAGCTGTGCGTATAAGAGGTCTTTAAAAACTTGATATGACTGTTGCAAGGCGGTGATGTTTTCGTCTGCGCCATTCTTGCCGTCGGACAAGTCAAGTCAACAACCACCCATGTCTCAAAGCTCTTCTAAAGCAAAATGTACGGCTGTAGGCTGGACACTGTGCGTCATGTATCCTGATTGTTTGCTATAAATAAGGCAGTTATTGACCGACCAAAGAGCGGCTGTTGAGCTGGCTGTTGTCTATCCCGTCCAGCGAGCTGGACCAACAAGCATATTCGAAGCCATACCTGTTCGAGTGACGCGGATGGATGTCAGTAGCGAAAACGCACCCAGGCGACATATGGCTGCGGGAGTAGTGCCCTGCTATTTTGAGTTCTGTCAGTTTCCCCGCGGACAATCTGTTTATCATCTGTTAGCTTCACAAGCTGCTTCACATATATTATTATCATCGCTAAAGCTATCGCAGCTGTTATCTTTGTTAGGCAAATGCATGTGTAGCGGCAGACTTCCTCTGGCCCCGTTGATCTTTGCCCATCGTCCATTGCAGCTTCTGTTGCCCTAGTTTATAGCTTCCTGTGTTGATTTGTGCTACTTGTCCTTGTTAGCTGAATTTTTCCTGACTCCTATTTTGTTGAGAAGGTGAAAATAGTTTTTTTTGTTCAATATAATCTGCTCGCTGTTTCGTGGTAGACACTGTGGTCAGATAGCAGAACTTTATTCTCGAGGTACGATTCTCGGAAGCGAACGTTGTGCGTCGCCGGGAGAGAAAGGGCGCTTGAGAAGGCCTGGCGAACTGTGAGACCTATCTGTGACATTTTGCAGTAGCTCGCAAAAGGGCTCACTAAACAATAGCTCTTCAGCGGGTACAGTATCACAAACCTCACTCCCAGGTTGAGATGCAATATCAGCGCAGCCTGCTTCGAGCTTCTCGGTACCAAGCCGGAAACTCCAGCTCCTCAGTGCGGAAATCCAGTATCACTACTGCATTGACACGATCATGCGCTCTACTACTAGTATTTCCCGGGACATGATGAGCATTGAGAACGTTGAACGGACTAGCTGCTCACGAATATCTCAAAGCAGTTCCGGGAAGCGCGAATAGACGAGCAAAATGAGGTGTAAACACCCACGAGAATAAACGATTGTAAACACATGAAGTCACGTGCAGAAACAAAAGTTGGGTCCAAGCAGTTCAAGGAAAGACTGACAGTTTCACCAGGATATCGTGGGGTGTGGGAATACCATCTCTGACGTATCCTCAAACCTCACTCGAGCTGCGCAATGGCACCGTTTCAGAACAATAAAAAGAGGAGTGCCCCGGCGTCGGGAGGCGCAAGCCAGGCCAAGAAGTCGAAGGTCAACGACAGCAAGCCGAAGCAAAACACGAAGGATGTCAAAGGAAAGGGAAAGGCTTCCATGGCCAATAAGCCAGTTAAGAATTACCGCAGTGTGGAGGAGAAGTCATCAATAGTTCCCAAGAGAAAGCAGCCCCTGACTTCAAGTCGCGTACCTCAGGACAATGAAGAAGAAGATGATGGCGAAATGGATGTTGATGAATCAGAAGACGAGTCTGAAGATGTTGAAATGGCGGACAACATGGAACAAGACGTTCAACCACGGGAAGTCGGTCAGGATGGTGAGCCCAACAAGAGGTTATCTAAAGGCAAGTTACCGTCACCTCCAGCAGTATCTTCTATGTTTGTTAATCTCATTACCTACCTGCAGCTGAAAGACTGGCATTGCATGCGTCTCAACCTCATCGAACCACCAAGCTTCCTTCACATCCTCTTCTCCAAGAAAAGCTCCTTCCGCTGTGGGAAGAGGCTCGAAAGGCGGACATCACGAAAGAGGAGAGACAAGCTGCTATCAAGCAACTGTGGCAAGCTGTGAAGGGCCGAGTTGGCGAAGTAGCAAGAGGTCACAAAGGCGGTCGGGTACTACAGACCGTATGTCAGTTCGACTCCTAGACGTACAGTCGCAGTCTAACGCTCCTCTATACAGATCGTCAAATATGGTGGCAAGGAAGAACGAGATGGTGTTGCATCTGAACTTGAAGGACAGTACAAGACGATGATGCAAAGCAAGTACTCGAAATTCTTGATGTCGAAGTTGATCCGACACTGGTAAGTTTGAGTTATATCGTGATAATACGATCGCTAATCTCAGCTTTCCGGACTTCAAGCCACACTGTTCGACCCAAAATTATTGCCGAGATCACTCCCGATGTGCCCCAGCTGCTCTTTCATTCGCATGCCTGTGGCCCACTAGCCGATTTCTTCGAACTCTACGCCTCTCCCAAGGAGAAGCGTTTACTGGTACGAGGATTTTACCCCAAAGAAGTGCTTCTCTTCGATGGTGTCGGGGTGGGGAAAGAAGCTGCGGTAAACGTAGTGGAAAAAGCTAGCGAAAAGGGAAAAGCGGCGACCGAGGTGAAAAATCTTGAAAAGGTGCTAGAGGGTATGACCGAAGGGAAAATGCGGGAGCGGGTGTTGGAAGAGTTGAACGAAAAAGTAGTCCATGTGTGAGTTGGTTATAGGCGGTTGTCCGTTGGGATGTGAAGCTCATTCCTTGGCCACATTCCGTAGCTTCAACTCAACCCAAAAGGAGGCTTTAGCGCAAGAGATCTTCCATCGAGTTGTGCTTGAATACCTCACTTGCGTATACAAGTTCTTGAGTCCGGAAGACGCTGACAAGAAGATGCATGATCTGCTGGACGCGTAAGTTTACACCGACTGGATGCATTGGATGCCGTCTGTGTCGGTCGTTAATCCAACACACTCTTTTTTAGATCGCTCGAGTCACTCGCGGATATCATACATACCAGAGACGGAGCAGCTGCCGTACGAGAGTTCTTGGCACGAGGTGTAGCAAAGGTCAGCTCAAGCGAACCGGGAGCGTTTGCTTCACGCACAAAGTCATTAACATTATGGCGATGCTCTTGGAAATTTTAGGATCGAAAAAGTATACTGCGAGTTTTGAAGCCTCATCTGGACAAGATTTGCAAGGATGGTGAAGCTCAAACGGTCCTTTTCACGGCATTTGACGTGGTCGATGACACGAAGATGATGGGTAAAGCAATTATCTCCGTGAGTGATTTATGATGTCGTTCTTGTGCCCAGCGAATCTGATCGTTGGATTTCATTACTCAGGACATTGGCCAGATGGCAGCGGACCTTGCTGTAGATAAGAACGGTCGAAAGGTTCTCCTCTATCTCCTTGTACCTCGATCTACACGTCACTTTATTCCGTCAACGGTTGCCCAACTGAAACAATCCGACGAGTCGGCGGCGAAGACGAGTAAAAAGGACAAGGATATCCGGCGAAAAGAGCTGAAGGCTGTCATCAGCCCAGACTTGGTCAAACTTGTCGAAGAGCAGGGAGAGCAACTGCTGCGGGATACCGGTGCTAGTATTCTAGTAACAGAGGTCCTTCTTAGCGCTGATGGAGGTAAGACCGTTTACAAATGCAATGTTGATCGTGAACTGACAAGCATACCACCGATAGATAAAAGCAAGGCACTGGAAGCCATCGCGGAGCCGTTATCGACACCGTACCCCAACCCTGCACCTGTTGAATCCGACCCAGATCCCGCCACCTCGCACATTTTGGATCTCGGCTATGCCGTCCGAGCGTACAAGACCTTGTTGGCTGGAGGTCGATTCTCCACGTCATCGAACACCGTTGAAGAGCAAGACGCGCCCATGCAAAAGCATTTCGCTCAACTGTTCTTTGACCGGATTTCGAGTTCGGAGGCCGGTGGCGAACAAAACTTGGTCAATATCGCTCTTGGTAACGCAACTTTCGCCCTTCTAGAGCTGGTATCGGCTCTCCGGGAAGACAAAGCAAAGATTGGTACCATGAAGCAGACACTCTGTGTGCCTGATGTTCTGTCGAGCCTCGAGAACAGTTGGCGAAAGGGGGCAAAGCCATTGCATGAAGCACTAAGCAAGTTGTAATTGTTATATGGGTATATCATACAGGTATTCTAGCTAGTCATCGTCATCCAACCAGTCATCTCCCCGCAAGGCGATTCAGGCGTGGCTGGGCGAATAGAGTGTGCCTGAGGCGAGTTGCAGCGTTCATCTCCTGCACATATTGTTGTAGAAAACCATCAAGTCCCGTCTCAGAGAGTGGAGAGGACTACCATAGAGCATTGCACGACGCAAGGAAAACACGCAGCAAAAGCAGTGCGCCAATGCCACTAAACCATCATTCTGGTTGGGTGGAAATAACAGGAAAAGGCGACACTTGGGTGATGAGTCATGTCTAGTGTATCAGCAGGAGTGACAAGACCACATACCACAGTCGTTAGAAAACGGATTTGTTGCACCCTGCCTTGTATCACCTACACTCTCACCATTAGACGCGACACCTGATAGAGATGTCGACGGCAGAAGACCGGTTACGCCTTGCGACCACTCTAATCGAGCAGAGTCCCCCTGGTCAAGTTAATGATGTCTTGAATGGTATGTTCATCGCTCACCGTCCTTCTTAGCTTGATGTCGGTGACTGGAGCCTGCTTGAACTGAACATTGTTAATTCGCTTTAGATTTACGGATAATCCTGGGGGATGATTCGCCCGCTTTGCGGCAATACCTCCTGGAACATCTCCGCAACTACAACCTGGAGCATTTGCAAACAGTCGTGCTCCCTGGCTCCAACGATCAAGTAAGATGTAACATACAGCATACCTCTTACTTGATATTGATCTGTTTCATTGCTCTATAGACAATTGTGTGTAAGGCGGCTGTAGTGGCACAGACAGGACCGGATCCCAGTCAAGAACGTTACGCAGAACCTAGGTCAAAGAGAACTTTCCTCTTTGATCATGCCACTCACGTCAGTCTTTTTGTCTTCGCATTGCAAACCTGCGAGAGTGCTGACATGACAGATATTTTGGTCCTTAACAGGAAGTCTCTCAGATAGAGGAATACACGATTCCCCGGGCTGATGAAGCATTTAGGGCTGCGCTTGACACCTCACTTCAAACGTACATTCAAGATCACTTCGCTTCCTCAGCCAGTGCATGCGCGGTTTTCTGTTCGTCGCCGCCGGATGTGATTGTGTCTGTGGCATCTACCATCGCGTCAGAGGACGCGGAAGAGGAAGAAGCTATAGTAAAGCAAGAGGACGAAGTTTCTGAAGTTGCAGATGATGTGGTTGAGGAGCAGACAACGGATCCGATCGATCCACAGGAAGAGAAGGCAATCAACTTAACCTCAATTGAGGGAGCTTCCGCAACTGAGGAGGCCAAGGAAGCGAATGACGAACAAGGAGATTCACTTTTGGAGAAAGTGGCCGAAACGGTTCATGAGGTGTTCAACGCTGGAAAAGAAACACCGCGCGATGAGACAGAGGGCGATCACACGCCAATTGTTCAGTCAGCGACGCAATCAGGTCAAGAAACTCCACCTGCAGATCAGATTACAGCCAGTATCAAAATACAGGAAGGCGAATCGGAGTCGACCGACCCAAAGTCAGTTTCTGTTATTCAAGAACAGTCATCGCAATCGGAGCCTACCATAGACCCGACATATACCATCACAATCGTTAGCAACAAATATAAGACTCAGAATTTTTGGTACGGACTCATTTGAGCTGGTCATTGCTAGTTGTTGACTCAAATTGCCTCTCGTGATGGCGTTCGTTAGGACGGGGCAATGGCGCAGTGTATACACTGTGAATCCTCAGGCTGGATCTGTGGAGGGGGTGATCCAGGTTGATGTCCACTATTTCGAAAACGGAAATGCAAGCATGAGACTTTCTTTTACTTCAGCACGGCATGGAGAATACGAAAGCTGACGGACCAATCCCTTTGTGAACAGGTCCAATTAGAAGCAAAGGAGCGTGTTTCACTGTCGGTAGATGCGCAATCGGAGAACTTGGCTTCCGTTATCATCACTGCTATCGCCAAGAACGAACAAGCTTATCAGATGGAGTTGAATTCTACTTATGACGATTTGGGAGAGAAAAACTTCAAGTCGTGAGTGTTTCTATTCAAATGCACAATGCTAGCCTTCTGATTACATCGGAACTGTCTAGTTTGCGCCGAGCGTTACCAATCACAAGGCAAAGAGTAGAATGGGACAAGATTGCTGCTTACAAGGCTGGTGGAGGGCAACTGAGCAAATAGAGGCACATCAAGAGACCGAGCTGGGCTTCTCACGCCCAAATCAGCGAAGTAGCGCCACATGTATGTACGAAAATCTTGTAACTAAAATGTCTTTACATACATACAGCTTCACACTACTAAATTTCAGAATTAAGGACCGACCCTTACAACAAAGCAAAATGCATCAATCTCACATGCTGACCCGCCATGCGATTGTTATGCGTTCGTAGCCCACTCCCTTTATCTTGTAACCAGTTTGACAGCATCTCGCTCTAATGAGCTATATCCTCCCACCCTCTACCCTTGGTGGCCTTGAGATTCTCATCGACTTGTTCTTTGCTTTTGCCGCTAAAGTAGCCTGCAGCAATCTTGGCGTGTATTTCTACCGCGGAATCGGGCGGCATCAACTCCTCCTGGAACAACGATGTAGCATGGTGTCTCGTAAGTATCCGGTTTGTGACAATGTATTATACCACGACTAACCGGCAATTCATATCGATTGATAACCTTGCATCCAGCATGCTCGATGATCGCTTCGTATTTCATGTTCGACTGCGTAAACATTTCATCGAATGAGTATCACTCAGAAGATCGTGCCAGTCCGCAAGAACGTAGAGCTTACCATCGAGATCAGATTATCAATCTTCTTGATGCCCAACCAAGCGATCGTATCGGGTAACGATAGGGCTTGGAAACTAAATTGGGCAAAGAGACGAGAAAACAACATCAGAATCCGCCTTGATATGCGCCGCCGTGCTGTATGCCAAACACAAAAGCTCCTTACCGTTGATCCTTTACTCCAGCGATCAATTCGGTCGATCTGTAAATTGAATTCAGCTTCTGGCATTGCTATAAGATAAAGGCAGTACCTAGCAGGGACCTACTTGAAGTAGCGCTCAGCGGAATCTCCTGTTCGTTTACGAAGATTGTACACCAAGTACTTGGTAACTTCGCCAAGTGCTGGGTACAAACAATGAGGGATAAGCGTTGTTCATCAGGTGGGCTTGAGCAAGGCTCAAGCTTACCTCGGCCTTCCTTTCTAAAGTAAATCAATACTCCTACTCCTCCTCGTTGCGCGCACTTGATGGCTTCCTGAAGGATGTCAGTTGTAATCAGTGGAGGCCTCCTTGATTTCACAAGTGAATAAGCACTTACTTCAATACCGAAGATCAAGTAAGGTCTGTATATGTAAGGCACTCGTATTAAGAATTGCAGCGTGGACATGTTACGGAAGGATAGGTACTTGCCTGCAGGTACAAATATCAGAACCGAATACGTCGGATCCATTGCATTCGTCGTGTGGCCTTTTAGAATTGTAGGGTCGTTACAGACTCGTCAACATCTTGCTGTACTGAAATGAAGGTCAAATGTAACAGAAGAAGCGTACCTGAAAGTCAATTCTTTCGATTCGTCAGACAAATAGTCAGGATTTCCAAAGATATAAACGGTCTGGCCACCAATAGGCGGCAAGAACACCTTCAGGTCAGGTCGAGTGAGGAGTTCCGGGTACATGCCTCCTGTGTCTTCAAATAGGGCTCGTCGAAGAGTTGATTCCTGTACCCCAAGCCGCTCAGCTACTCCTGGCAGGTACCACACCGGGTCAAGGGCAGCCTAATAGAATCGGCAAATTTGTCAGTGAATGGGACTTGTACGGAGTTAAATCGTGTCTTTCCTACCTTGAAACAGTTCACTTCTATGCCTTGAGGAACGCCCGGGAAAGCTGGAAGTTCCGGAGATCTGCGCCATGATGAGCCAGGACCAGACGTTCAACATCTCAATCCCATACGTAATCGTCGAGAGTGACTTACTTGATCACAATATCGCCATCAGCCTTGAGTTTTCCAGCTTTGTACAGTTCATCAATCTCTTGAATCTTTATGTGTGCTTTGGTTTGCGAGATAGTGGGCCGAATATCAATTCCGGCTTGGAATTCCTGCAGAAAAGGATGGGTTAAACAAGTGCAAGCATCGTTCCCCTACCTGGCTAGCCCATACCTTTGCCCAGATTTCTTGCGAAAGTGCTCCCCAGGGATCCAAGCTTACGATCTTGGGAAGGCCTTTCTTGTCCTTGCCCGTCCAAGCTTCATGCGGACCGATCTGAAAAGGAGGTTCCGTATCTTTGAGGTCCGGCCTCCAGTCACTCGGCAAAAGTTTCATCGCAATGGACAAGGCTCGGTAGATGCTGTAAGAACCGGAATGAGCGCCTATAGCATTGCGAAGCGGTAGCGAAGTTGGAATTCTGCTGCAAATGATCGGTCCACGGGACTGCGGGGTCTCGGCACCCCACTGCAGCGGGAAGGGTTCGATACCGAATGTATTAGGGTACGCTGCACAAAAAGTCATCCATGAGTGCCATTAGGTTAGTAGACCAGGATGCAACTCACTTGTAAGAACGGCTCGCTTGGGGTACAGCTCCTCCACAGAGCCCGGCTTGATGTCACTTCCTGTCAACATTCCCGAGAGACTTGCCTTCTTCGCGGCTTCATCCACTTTGCCTGGTCCATCGCCTCCAGCCTGTGCCCCTTGCAAAGTTGCAAACATCTCAGGAGTAGATGCGCCACCCGGTGCCGCGGTCATCAGAGTACTCGATTCCTTTGATGTGGGGCTACCCGGAGCGACAAATCCCTTGATGGTGTTCTTAGCGGCTGTAGCAGCCGAGGAAAGAGATGGAGATGGAGAGAGGGGCGTCAAAGCCGAAGAAGAGGCTTGAGGTGATGAACCGAACCCGCGGGAATTTCGACGAGCTGAGGGGAAGCGGTCTCAGTATGTGGCTCGAATGCTGTTAGCACAAGTTTGCTTGCCTTCCATGAGAGCTCCAATACCACCGCCCGACTTGAAACTCGAGGCTTCTAGACCATTTGGAAAGGTGCTTCCGTAGTGGCCGTGAGTACTAGGAGATGCCGGCGCAGCGGAGGGAATTGTCAGAAGTAGTTCGAGCTAGTACACAGACATGAAGTGCGCGAGGCAAGTCAGCGATCCATGACAAGAACAGCAGATTTACAGCGGGAAGAACCTTTTTCTCAAGATCCTTCTGTCCCTGCGTGAGGAGTTCGAGTCTCTCCAGGATCTTGCCCAGAGTATGTGTGTCTGCCATGCTGCGGTCGATAAAGGGATGGGATTGATGAGAGCGAGACTGCAAGGCCGTGACGCAGACAACCTGGTCGAGTCGCGGAGGTAGAATGAGGTGGATGTGCGTTGTAGGAGTATGAGGAGGCGACGATGAACGACTGGTGGCCACAGGAATCGTGATGATGCATGGATACCTACACGTTCGCGACAGGGTGGCCAGCTGATGAGCTTCCGACTGATGATCGGACTTGGCCGAGGCGGCTCCAGCTGATAACAGTGATAAGGTTGTTGCTCGCGAGCCGGACTCTGTGTGTCGTTCTTTGGCCCTTGGATATCCTGCCAAGGATGCTCTGTTATCTCAGTGTATTCTGTTGAGGGTGACATTGACCTTGCTAGCGCTTGCAAGGTTCTCGAATGCAGCTAACCATAACTCGGCGGCTAGCATACAGCTTCAAGGCGCACCCATCAAAGTAGCATGTTTCCTCCTGCGGTACCTGTCAGTGTCAATCAATGTTCCGACTCCCGATAGATGAAGCCCGATCCAGAGCGGATTGCAACTCGCTGTGCTGTCTTCGAATTTTGCCTTACAAGAGGTGGTGCCTACACCTCACATGCATATATGACGCTCAAGCCACTACCCTACGAGGTTCCCGGTTGAATCAGAATTCACGTCGACGTTCGAATTTGCTGTGGAAAGTTCCCAGGATTATGGTGTGTAGCAGAAAAACCTAAACAAGAGCAGCCCGGATGGTCTAGTAGCTATGATCCCCGCTTTGGGTTCTTTGAACACAAGAATTTGCGGGGGGTCCTGGGTTCAAATCCCAGTCCGGGCCTACTTCTTTACTTTTTGGCCGACGAGCGATGCTCCGCACATTTCATCTTCTCCCTTCCCTATCTCGCTCTCTTCCCCTTTGGCATCGCCAGGTTCCTTAATCACTCTTTACTTGCGCCAGGTAGGCCACTCCCCCCGAATGGCATCCCAGTCTTTTCGTGCCAAAACAGAGTGATCGCATGCGAAATCTATCGGTGATGATCCTGCAATACATATATATCCCCCATCGACGTTAAATGCTCGGTGAAATCGCAGGAAAAGGGAGAGGACTACGCTCACCCTGTAATATCATGTCTTTGTCCTCCTGCACCATTTTCATTCGAACAGTAATTTGATGTCAAAACCGCTGAGCTTGAGAGGGGATGCGACCGAGGATTGCAAAATGGGCGGGGATCATTTTTTGCGTTGTGGGACCAAGTCAGCCTCCTAAATGCCATGAGGTAGCGAACCATGCTGTGCAATATGACCGATGTCGTTGGCTCCTCTCAGACTGTCTATGGGCAATTGAATAAGCATGAACTTTGCACAGACGACACGAATAGGCTCGGCAACCCCTGGGGCAACGAGAGACCCCAGTGCACCCCGTCGTGTGGTCCTACCATTTTGGCTTTCCGCTAATGCACTGGAGATAGCAATTTGAATTTCTAGTCCAGAAGTGGAATGCTTATCGAAGTATCGAGCATTGACCTTTGAATATGTACTTCTCAATTCGATAATGTTTTCGCGAGCTCGTAGTATCGCGCTTGATCGCGAGATCGCCACACTACTGTTCAGGATTGACGCGAAGAGCCTCAACGTCACCGCTCGCAGTGCTAGCTGTCATACTCACGGCGCTGAAGGTGGTGATTCCTGCTTACAAGGCGTTAGTTATTCGTTCACCAGATCGCAACACAATACTCGCCCTCTCACGGTCGCCACACCGGGTCATCTACACATTCCACGTCCGGAACTGTCCAGCAAGTCGATTCGCATAATTTCTACAACTTGGTTACCCCGTTACGACTATTGTTCAAGACCACCAATACCACACTGGTCAGGATCTAGAAAAACCGCCAGTAGATAAAGACGAGCATGAAGAACGCAATTCCGCCGACTGGCGCCCATTTTCGCAGCATGGCTTGTAGATTAATGTTGCGTGCTGCCTTGCGGTACTTGGCTGACTCTGATCGAAGTGAAGTCGAAAGTGTGGACATTCCTGTTGCGATTGTACTGGTCAGTTCCTGCAAATGTTGTCTTTTGGCCAGACTCACGGTCCAAGCTATCTCCTCTCCACAACAAATCTTCCATATTTTTGGTCATGATACGAGTCACATCCTGCAGCTCCGCATTCATTTTGTCAAGGTTTGACGATCCAGCCGGCGTCTCCGCTGAACCATGCGCGAGAGCCGTTGTCTGCGCCGTTCGTGTGTCCGCATAGAGCCGCGTTGTTTTAGAAATGAAAGTATCTATAAACGTATGTTTGTAAGTGAAAGTTAAGTACCAAGCGATCGATGCACTCACCGAATCCCCTAAAGCTATACGGCCTGTTAGCGCTTGCGATCTGGCTTTCATATGACCGCTGAAATTCCTTTGATAACTCATCGAGATACGAGAAGGCTAGTTTCCTTGGATACGATTTATCGCAGATGGTCAAGTACGCTACTTGATTTACCAAGAGATAACTGAGCTCGGAGCAACGTTAGAATTGATGCGATTAAACAGGATTCTGGATAAAGTCATCCGGGTAACACTGACTGTATCAAAAAGTTCCCTGTCTCTATCGAGCATGCTGGTTCACTCTTTTCCGTCAATCTCCTGCTGATGAGTTTCGACTGTTGCTTGGGTTCCGCCAGCTGTTGTTCGGACTATAACGTTATAATTAAGGTCAGTCTTATATGGCGTGTAAGCCTGAATTCTTACACAACATACCCCATTGTCATCGACACTCGCTGCCAAAGGCAGACCGTCGGGAACCCTAAAAATCATAGTGGAGCGGACCATTTTGCTTTTCTTGAAAGATGCTGTCGACCGTCGGACTAGGCGTAGATACCTCGTTATGCAGGCCCTGCTATACGTTGATTGGCGATTGCTGGGGACAGACAATTGAGATGCCGAAAGCTACCAGCATCCAGCTCTACATCCATTTCATATGGGGCTTGAGACCGACTCTGACGCGTTCGATCGCTCTGGCATAAGGTCAGGTCTGAAACATGCAATTCTTGTTGCTTCAGCTGTTCTTGTTCAGTCTGCATCGAATATTCAAGCCCTTGTACGAGGTCCCCAGATAGGTAGTATCATCCTGCGACTGGCCCGACATGCCGAAGTGAGTTCCAACAATGCGTTGAGCTGGGTCGCGAGGCTGAACATTGCGACAGGTCTCGCAGCTCATCAATATCCTCAAACGAGCTCTTCGAGGAGCTGGAGAACAATATCGAACATGGTGAAGGTAAAAACGATTCAGCTTTCGACTGGGGGGCTTTCAGAGAGGCCCGATTGCAGCAGATGGTGGATGATATGGCTCTCAAAAAGACAATGCAGCGGCAAGGTGGGACAGATGGATGGTATGGATCATACAGGGAGATCAAGGAAGAGAGGGATCTAATACAACGCAGTTCGTAAGTGTTATAGATGTGGATCGCTTCGTACCCATATGAACCTACATTGAAGAGCAAACTATTCAGGAAAGAGGAATTCTGTATTATACATTTTTCTCACCCAGATTTCCAGAGATGTGTGATTATGGACAAGCATCTACAGGTGAGCACGTTGAAACGATGCTATTCAGAATTGTTCCTCTTACAATGCCTTTCGCGCAGACTCTAGCACCAAAGCACCCGAATACACTATTCCTGCGGACTTCTGTCGAGAACGCACCCTTCTTGGTGAATCGTCTAGGTGTCAAGGTTTTACCTTGCGTGATTTCGTTCATCAACGGAAATGCGACAGACAGGTCGGTAGCCTTGTCGAGTTATCTGGGCAAGAACTTTCCCTAACTTGAACACGATATACTCGACTACTACTACAGGCTAATCGGATTCGAAGAACTCGGAAATGATGACAACTTTTCAACAGCTGCCTTAGAGTTCCGGTTGAAGCGATCAGGTCAGTTTCAGGGTTTCGTGACACAAGTACCAGGCTGATGGGTATTTGAGCATAGGTGTTTTGCCTCCTCCCGGTTACAGAAAGGTAACCAAGCTGGAGAAGTTGATTCCTGGTACATCTAAAGGCAAGGTAGAGGACAGCGATGAGGAATATGATTCGGCAGAGGAGCAGAGCAAGACAACCCAGCGCAGCAAAATTATCCGGAGTGGAAGAGATAATGCGCGATCACGCCGGGAGAAAGAGCATGATGATAGTGATGACGGCTGGGATTAATTCTTGACTCGTATCGCTTGTGCAGGATTTCGTAAACAGTGATCATAACGTTGTAATGAAGAAGACACTTCCTACATGTACAAAGGTCGCATTCTCACTAGCTGATAGTTCAGTACCTTGCAGAGGGGGTTGGATGTGCAGGCGGAACGCAGTAGCCTTGATGTCCGTGGTGATTGGGATTCGAGTGATCGCTTAGCGGGATAAGACCCGACGGTCGGTTATCATATCCCTCTGAGGCATAGTCTTGAGGATGTGCTGGTCTGTTCCAGGACGACGCGGCATCAACAGGAATTCGTTGGTCGGTGTATTGAGAGGGTGCGACTAGTGGCGATGGCGATCGGATGAAAACAGGCGACTGAGCAGATGGTGTTTCACCTACACCCAAAGAACGCAAATAATTCCTGCCGGGTCTCGAATCTGGATCATTGGGCATCCAGGCTGAAGAGGTGTTGGCTTGAGGTGGAGGCGCAGGCGGATATGTGTGCGTCTGTTGATAAGTCGTAACCTCTGGGTAGGAGTGGCTTGTCGGCAAAACGTAATTCGGCTGCACATCATTCTTCGATAGTGCAGCAGGATAATGCATGGAGTTTTCAGAGTATCCAACCGAAGCATCAGAGACTGAAACTGGCTGACTGTATGGCGTATAGGACAACACACTTGATGAGTTTGACAAGGCGGCGTTGACTGACGTCGACGAAATGTGGAACGAAGACGTCACGGCTGATGGATAATGCGTCGAAGTAGTAGAATAGGGTCGCTCAGGAGGTTGCGGGAGATGCTGGGTACCCATCGAAGAAGATGGCCGATTGTCGATCAGTGGATATGTTGCTATATTTGTGGATGCCGGCCGCGCAAGTTCCTGCACGTAGCCGGAGCCGTACGTAGACACGGGTGCAGCGGGTTGGTATTGATTTTGATTAAGTGGCAAGACCGGTGGTGGCGCATATGGATATGTGACTGGTGCAGAGGAAAGTGGTCCAGGGGGCTCCGCCGGCCACACTGGCGCAGGCGTAGACGTGCCTATAGGCATTTCTACCGGTGGGGGAGGCGGTAGTGGCGGCAAGGCTGCAGCGACATCGTTCATATGCGGAAATGAAGAGGATGGGGGGATTGTAGCTGTATACGTGTTTGAAGAAGGTACAGGATATCCCGATGCTGGACTGAAAGCCGATGGTTGAACAGCAGGCATTGGGTAAGAATTGGTACTCAGAGGAGGTCCATATGTGCTCGGATATGCCGGTGCGATAGGAGGACCTGGTGTCGATGGATGGTAGGGCACCGGGTTGTTTTGCCAAGTTCCATGTTGAGGTATTGCCCCGGTTAAGGAATGTCGGTGAGGATAAGAATCCGTCGACACTGGCCATCCAGAAGGTGGTACGATCTGTTCAGGACCTGCCGTAGATGCACCGGCTGAAGCGGTCTGAGCCGAGATCTGGGGATAATTTGCTGCGCTGTTCCGCATTGCATTTCTCCCTGGAAACGTCGGTGGAGGAACGTAGGCTCCAGGCTTATAAGTACCCATTGATCCTGAGAAACTCCCTCGCCTTGCCGATGGATCCGGTACTGCAGGCGCCGAACCGGCCGAATAAGGATTGGGGTCGGGAGGTCGGGATTCTAAGCTACTATGGCGAGCAGGACCTTGGGCAAGATGACAAGGTCAGGTCTTTCGAGAAGCTCTCTAGCAGTTAGATATCAAACCTACCTGGAGGAAGCGGACCTGTGGTACCATAATCCATCCAGCTCACGGGTTTCGGCACTTTTTTAGGTATCGGGGGCGCATCCTGTCTCGAGGCACCTTTCAGCCAGATGCACTCTTTCAAGCAGGTTAAGAACACTGACGTTGATGAAATAAGTCATTTCCAGGTAAATCTCTCCAGCAAACATGTCCTTGTATTTCAGTTCAAACATGTCTGCGAAAGAAAATTTGAGAAGCTGTTTCCTAAGGCTCAAGGAGGCACATACCATCATGTTCGCACTTTTCAAACACAACACTAAGATCTACCACTGTCTCTCCTACCAACTTGGGTTCCTTGGGATCATCCGCGAAGACGGTCACGACCATTGATTTGTTCTTGGGTATTCTCCGAGTTTTTTTGACCTTGGTAGAATCTCTGTCACTACTTTCAGGCCTGTCCACAATATCTTCCGCATCTTCTATTATCTTGAACCGAACTTCCGCATCAAACGTAGGGTGTTGTCCACCTCTATTTCAAGAGGTGAATTCCAGCTTAGCCTTTCCTTCATATGCGCCAAATTTGGACTCACTTCTTGACTACTGGTGTTTTCGTCTTTGTGTTACCATACTTCAATACCACATATGGATGATGCTTCCCAATCTTGCTACGATCTGACAAATGTTGCTATAGCGATGAGAGCCGTATCAGCCAAGATCCCCAAACATGATCAGGACTCTAGGCACATGATGACTTACAGCTCGAATGACCACCACAGCAAGCTCCCCTAATAATTTCGCATCCACAGAATCTGCCATATTGGTCAGAAGGATCAGCTATGATCCCAGGGGTAACGGTTTTGTTGAGATGCCACTCGAATTCGCAGGAACTTCAGGTTGTCTGGAGGCGCGGAGACAGATACGCATACAATGCACCGTATATGTGAAGGCGCTTTTGCACAATACCTGTTGGTATTTTGAGTCTCCAAACTTTGGCTGGCGTGAGGCTGGGTACCACTCCGGCACAGCTCCCAGCTCATCTCAAGATCAGAATGAATGCTGCAAGCCATCAAACTTGCTTCCGCAGTGTACATTTCCCGGCCGCCGGTGATGTATTCGCTTCGTTCTCCTGTTTTAGCGCTCTCTGCTATCCCTCACAGATTGTCAGTCTATGGTAAACGTGGTCAGTACCGTCTCTGCCGACCGTCCAGAACTCGTTTCATTCAGAAACCGTGCCCACACACCGTGAAGTCGCTCGGTTCTCCAGCTGCAACCCTTCTCGAAGATTTCCATCGGAGCCTGTCAACCAGCATGTCGCATGTCATTGAAAGACTGGATCATCCTTCCAGTTACAAGGACAACCACTCACGAGTAGGACTATTGCTTTTATTGTATGCCCTGGGATCATGCTGACCTGAAGCTACTACTCTTATAGGAAAGTAGAGAAGAACGCGAAGCCAAGTTGGCAGATTCCAAAACACTCTACGTTGGCAATCTAAGTTTCTACACAACGGAAGCACAGATCTATGAATGTAGGTTTATTCAGGCGAGAAGTTTCTGGGTTCTCAGTCATGGTGCGCCGAGGGTGACTGACGATGATGAGACAGTATTCTCGCAATGTGCAGATCCAGCTTTAGGAGGAGGTATCAAGCGGTGGGTAGTGACCTGACCGCCCTATGAATGACCGCTGTTATTGATAGCTCTTTTCTTTGTCTTCTAGTATAATCATGGGCCTCGACAGAAACACAAAGTTAGTTACGCCGCCGTTCATGTAACGCGACCCTGCTAATGCAATGTCACCCATTCGTTGTCATAGAACGCCCTGTGGATTCGCCTTTGTTGAATACTATCTGCACTCTGAAGCTTTGACGTCTATGCGGTACATCTCAGGAACGAAACTCGATGAACGTGTGATCCGTTGTGATTTGGATCCAGGTTATATAGAAGGCCGTCAGTTTGGTCGAGGCAAAAGTGGCGGACAGGTTCGGGACGAATACCGAGAAGAATATGACGGCGGACGAGGAGGTTGGGGTCATGACGTGCTGAGGCGACAAACTCAGGCGGAGAAGCGATTACAGGGACATTACGACACATATGCATCAGAAGCCGGTGGTTTGGGTATGGCAGGTGCAGACGTCCCTACTGGAGAAGGTTATGAACGCGACAACCGCAAGCGTGGAAGAGACGATGAAGACGAGGGCGATGATAGAATAGTAAGTTTGTTCATGCATAAAGGTTGACGATGGTATTGATCGGCTATGTCTCTGGTCATTACCTTACAGGCACCGCAATTACGTGGCGAGCGAGACGACGACGATGACGACGACGAATAGTGCCAGATGCCATGTTAGCCAAAGGCGACAGGAGATGAAGGACTGTATTGTATTGTAGTTGAACCAGGGCAAGGCGAAGATAGCATTTCAGAGATCTCATTTTGCATGTGTAACTCAGAGCGGAGGAACCCAGCTCCACCTCGGCTTCTGTGTAGAGCCATTCAGGGGCGCTGTAACCTGCGCAGAAACGCCAGAAGAATACATAGAGGGCCTGTTCCGCGTGTTAAAGCGATCACGAAACAAATTGAAAGAAAGAACACAGAAGTATATGTTCTCACTCACGAGGTACCCAGAAACATAGGCATCAAGGGCTACTGGACTCAACAGATCTCCATTCAGATACAGTATGAATGCAGGATCAGGAAACTTCCATTATTGTCTCCGACAGGTTCGAGAGTATGAGACTGCACCAAAAATATCCCTGAAGAGGGCAAAACTTATGCCTCGCGGGGATTCGAACCCCGGTTATTCGGATGTGAGCTTTGAAGTCAAAACCGAAGGTGCTAACCACTACACTACGTGGCAAGACGATACTGCTTTTCCTAACGGGAAGAAGTATATTCAAAAGAACAATATCCTTTCCGATCGTTCGGTTGGCGAACAATAGCGGTTTGTTTCGCTGAACGCCGTCGACGTGATTGCATTGTCGTTGCTGCTGTCCCTACAGATCCACTATCACCTGTAAACCTGAACTTATTCTGGGCCACTCCCCTGTTACTAAGCGGTCGAAGGACACTATTCGAGTATCACCGTATCATATTCCTTACTCGATCCAGCAGCTCCATCATCCGGCAGATTAATGCGAAATCGCCCTCACGTATAATCAATCTGTCCACAGGCATGGTCAGTCGATCGAATCTTCCAGAGAGCCATGTACCCGACAGAAGATATCACGCTGACCTGTTATGTTCGCGATGTCAGTCCGATCAAGATGCATACACCCCGTATGGTGAACGATCTGAATGGAATGATGTACAGCCGCTTCCTCAGCAAGATGCGCAAGACGGATTAGTGCCCATTGCGTATTCTAGAGAATGTAAGTATGCTAGTCTCAGAGAGGAAAGGGCAGCAATTGACTTCAAGTGATATTCCACAAGATTCCGATGCCATGGACTACTTCCGTGCCATAGCTGCAGCTCAAGAGTATTCTGAGCGGGTATTGGATCTCACTGAACACATCATCCGCCGAAATCCTGCTCATTACACAGTATGGTAGGTTCAGTAACCACGTCAGGCTTGCCGTTGATTTGATGCATTCTTCTCTGACCGCTTCTTCTTCGATCATAGGCAGTACAGGATGAATACCTTGTTGGCGCTGCATAAGGATTTGGGAAAAGAGCTTCAACTTATGAACGAATTCGCAGAGGAGAATTTGAAGAGTTATCAAGTTTGGTAAGTTTCACGAAACGCATTGCTCGCCTTATCCGCTTAAATTGCTCTCGTCGTACACAGGCATCACCGTCTCACCCTCATTACCCAGATGGAACCAGAATTGTCCTACCTGATGAAGGAAATCAATTTCATTCACGACTCACTTATGCCCGACCCGAAGAACTATCACACCTGGGCCTACCTCAATTGGATATACTCAACCTTTTCGAACTTGCCAGATGCTCGCGGGGGAGATCGTTTCTCAGATGCCTCCTGGAAGGCTGAATTGGAATGGTGTGAACGGATGCTCGACAGCAACTACAGATTTATCCGCTCGAAAACACCAGAGATCCATTCAACAGAGATTGGTGCCGGGAAAATCCAAGCGTTATTGAGCGACGACGAGGACGAAGGAGAAGTGATCGGCCGAGGAGATGGTCGAAACAATTCCGCTTGGAGCTGGAGATGGTATCTCATGATATCGAGAAAAGGTGCCCAGCCAAACGCTGGAACTGAATTGGAGTGAGTTCTCAGCTTGGCTAAAACCCCCAACAACTGCTTTTAATAACGTATCGTTTTTCGACAGATATGCATTGTCGCAAATCCGTGCGATCCCGCACAACGCTTCCGCCTGGAATTACTTGCGCGGGTAAGTCTCGTTCCGCAACTGTGCTCGCAGGGTGTCCTCAACTCTGATCACTTCGATGCGTAGGATACATAAACATTTCAAGATTCCACTATCCCAATCTCTTCCAGCTGTTCTTCCATTCAGCACGATTCCAGCGCCATCTGTTGTGTCGTCCATTCCACGAAATCCTCCGCAAATCGTGACTCCTGCGAATCCCGATACGCCCCTGCCAGTTCCGTTTGCCTTAGAATGGCTGGCGGATTGCACAGCCGAACAGGCCGCAGTTACAGGAAGTGGTGACACTTATAGGGAGGCAGCTGGACTTTATCACGAATTAGCTGAACGATGGGATGCAATGCGGAAAACGTGGGCTTATGCTTCTTCATATCTGTCACCAACCACTAATGCGGTTTTTGTTTCGATGCTCTCGATAGTTACTGGATATTTAGGCAATCGGAGGTCCTTCGTCAGGTACCGGCCTCGCAGAAGATGGACTCTGCCGCGACAAAGTAGATGTCGAGCATTTGGGTCTGGCCCGGGGTGTAACTTCAATGAACTGGTATGGTCATCCATCCTACTCAAATTGTAGGGCGTATCTTGCCCATCGCTCCCTATCTAGGCTAGCACAACCACCTTGTCACTGAAGAATTTGCGTCCCCATCATTCCTGTGTGTCACCATGCTTGAGGGTCTCAGTTACGGCGTAGTACCCATCTCTGTCCTCTCTGAATCTCCATCTCTACTTGTAGACATACGAGATTGTGGTGATGGGATGATAGGAGTGATCGCTTGTTGCTTCAGGTCTATGCGCTCAGTCGCGAACGATTATGACTGGCTCAAGTCCGAAAATCTTGATTGTCGACGTTCCTCATTCGCCGGTGCATAGCTACCTGCCTTCCTGCTTCAAACAGACGTCGGCTACAATCAAGCTGCACCCCGTTTCAGCTGCCATATCAAGAGGTGTCTCACAGAGAGCTAGAGGAAGAATCCAGCCTTGGAACATGGTGGCAATTCCCAAGGTACGATGCACTCATCATTGCCAACAAGGGCAAGAATCTGTTATTGAAGAATGAGAGTGGTATCCCCAGAAGCAAAACCAGGACCCTTCCGATAGAACGGCTTCCATGATGGCGAGAAGGCAGGTCCTTCTAGCAGAAATCTCGGATTTGGAGAGACAACTTGGGTAAGGATATTTCGCGACTTGCCGCCATTTGCCATCTTTAACCAGATTACTCATGCTGGCTATCTTAGAGGGATTGATTTCACGAAAATCGTCCAGGACCACATTGAGCTCCTCCATATGTACAACGAAATCAAGTGAGTTTTACGAGCCTGATTCGTCGCGAGGTAGGGGAAACTATCTTCCAGGATGAGAAAGCTCATGCCTGTCTGTAATACTTCACTCACAGGGATGCAGCGCAAGCTCTCATAGGTCGTGTTAGTAGGTCTATGCAGACGCTGCGATAACTGAGACTGATCAATACGTCAATTTGTTGCATCTTCAAATGACTTGCGCCATCCACCTACATCCACCTTTGCAAACACCACTGCCCTGCACTTGGTTGTGAACGCAATGAAACCCTATTGTCGCCCTTGACCGTCGGAATCCCACCTTCGACAGTATGCGTTGCTGACAGGAACGACCGTGACGGACGTCCACGAAAGGCTGGGATTGAGTTTGACTGAATAGGCGGATTGGAAGGCGGGCCACAGAGGGTTAGGAAATCGATCCGGACATCTCGGCGCTAGGCACACACTGTAGGACTGTTTCTCCATACGATATAGACTTACAGGCAGCATGCGGGAGCCATCATCCCTTTCATCATGTCACTCGTAGAGTACCGCATCATCTATTTACAAGAGCTATCACACGTAACCGAAAGGAGCTAATAAAAGACCACGAACGCCCAGAAGCCTGATGCGATCCGGCTGGCGCTGTCGGCCAGCTGCGATGCCCTAAAGGCATCAAAGTCCACATGTATGCGGGCGGTATCCAGCATTATGCATTCCGCTTGTGATCAGCCTATGCTGCTATATATGCCAGCCAGGTGTCGCAAGGACCTCGAGCTGCCCCGCCCTCCGCCAGTCCACATTCTGTCTGCACACCATGTCGACGGTCTACAAAAGAGGGCCGATACACCTCGGTGATTGCTCCGACCAACAGAAAGAGCATGATGTCGAGTGTCTTCCGATCCCCAACACAACCAAAGACCACCCCGTCAAAGCCCGTTGGAAGTCTCCCCTGCATCTTTCCGGGCTTGCACTCACCCTTCTGATCATTGGATATTTCATACACGTCCCTTACTTCCCTTACCCTGGACCAGGTGCTAAACCCCCGGTCTCCGATGTCGTCGAACGAGGCCTTCTCAAGTGCGAAGCGATAAAGCTGATGCCTCCAGACACAACCAACTTTCGGATCAACAGGACCATTAGCGACCGTTTCGAATCCAAGAATGCTAAGCCGGTCCTGCTCAAAAATGCAACTATTTGGACTGGTCAAGATGCCGGGGAAGAGGTGTTATATGGCGCTTCGGTGTATCTGCGAGGCGGTGTGGTAGTATCAGTAGGAGCAGAAAACGATGTTCGAGATCTCCTGCACGGCGATGTTGAGGAAATCGACGTGAAAGGTCGATGGATCACGCCTGGTATTGTGGATATGTATGTCTCTGATCCCTTTGATGCGTGCCGAATCTGGCTTTTAGCTCACCATCTGGCTGTTCTTTTAAGGCATTCTCACGCAGGTGTTGACGCCTCACCTAGTCTCCGAGGATCAGACGATACCAATTCGGTCGCTGCAGACGTCAATCCTTATTTGATGTCTATCAATGGATTCAATACCCACGATGCGGCTGCAGAGTGGATCATCTCTGGCGGTGTGACTACCAACCTTATTCTGCCTGGCAGCGCTACCTCTATGGGTGGACAAGCCTTCGTAGTGAAACTTCGAAAGACAGAGATCGATAGTCCAGCAGCTCTTATGGTAGAGCCACCTTTCGTCTACGATGGAACCGCCAATCAGTCTTTCGTGCGGACTGGCTACAAACGATATGTCAAGACCGCTTTCGGGTAAGTTGATCCAGACTTTGACTTGGCTTGAAGTCGCTCCAGGTTGCTCAAGTCCTGGCCTACTATTCTCAAGGGAGAACCCCAGCAGAGTATTTTCGCAGACCCGACTCGACTCCCTCTGGCATCTGCGTCAAAAGTTTCAGCAAGCTTCAGATTTGAAGCAAGCTCAGGACGACTGGTGTGCCAAAGGCGCGGAAAATACAGATCAATTCCCCGACGATATTGCCCAGGAGCTCCTTATAGATATCTTAAGAGGCAAGGTGAACGTGTATGTGATCTAATTCCGGACCGTCAGTTCTGTCCCCTGACACCTACCTAATCTACAGCAATTCGCATTCGTACGAGACCGTGGATTACAACAACCTTGCACAGCTTACGAATCAGTTCAAGTTTCACATCAGCACCATTCACCATGCTCATGAGGGTTATCTCACTATACCTCGCCTGAAGCAGTTCTATGGAGGACCACCTGCGGCAGCTATCTTTGCTACCAACGCACGATACAAGCTGGAGTCTTTCCGTGGTAGTGAATATGCGCCGTTTATCTTGGATAAAAATGGTCTGCTAGTGACTTGCGTATCGGATCACCCGGTTCTGAATTCTCAGCACCTCCTATTCGAGGCTCAACAGACATACATATATGGTCTTAACATGTCAGCAGCTCTTAAGACTGTGATCAGCAACCCCGCCAAAGCTCTTGGCTTGGATCACCGGTTGGGAAAGATCGACTCCGGATTCGATGCCGACATCGTGGTATGGGACTCAATGCCCTTACAGTTGGGTGCTCGGCCGGTGCAAGTTTACATAGACGGTATTGCTCAGCTGAAGCAACCTCATACCATCTTGAAGCCACATTTGCAAGACGTTCCTCCTGCCGGGAGTGCTGAAGGCTGGAAGACTGCTTTAGAGACTCGAGGCGATCCTCCACTCCGAAGCGAGATTGAAGCCAAGAGAGTGATTTTCACTGGCGTGACAGCAACATACCTCCGGGTCGACGAGCGAATCCATGAAGTACATATCAAGGGCGATTCTCTACAACAAAAGCGAGTAGTCGTTCTTGATGGGCGAATTAGCTGCGTGGGAGACTGCGCTGTAGAGGAGGAAGATGACTTCCAATTCATTGACCTGAAAGGTGGAGTTATCACTGCAGGTCTCATGACTTACGGTTCCTACCTGGGTCTGATGGAGATTCGACAAGAGCCTTCGACTACCGATGGCAAGATCCCTGATCCGTTGACCGAGTCTAATGCCTACTTGAGTATGATCGTTCCTAAGGGTGCTGATGGTGCATTGTTTGATCAAAAGTGAGTATTGAAGATTCGATGAAGGTCAGCTCTCGCTGACAACAGTTCTGATTACATTGTGTTTTAGAGATCAGCTTATTGCGTATAAGAGCGGGGTTACTCGAGGAGTAGCTCATCCAATTGAAAGCGGCGTTTTTGAGGGTATCTCATATGCATACGACCCTGCTGCTCGTCACGCCCTCGATGGAGGTATCCTGCAGCGGGAGGTAGCTCTTCACATCAAGATCTCCGAAAACAGCAAACTCTCAAGCGCTGCGGTTATCGGTGTCATTCGTAAATTGCTTATGGGCGAAACCGAAAAATCTGACCTTCAGCGATACTTCAAGAAGATCGCTCTGGGCGATGTGCCATTGGTGATCGCAGTCGATCGAGCCGACCTGATGGCGTCTCTGATCAATCTCAAAGAAGAAGTGGCTCCAGGAATGAAGCTGGTATTCGATGGGGCGGCTGAAGCTTGGCTAATCGCTTCTGAAATCAAGAAAGCCGACATCGGCGTAATTGTCAACCCGCCAAAAGCCTTTCCGGGTACATGGGATTCACGACGCTCCTTGCCTGGATTGCCACTTTCGAACACGTCTTTGCCGGCATATTTGGCGGATCACGGAATCAAGGTTGGATTGGGCATTAACGAAGAATGGGTATGTGATGAGTCGAAATGCGAAGCTGTGGATCGTTAACTGACAAGAAAATCCATCACCTTATTGGTTTGTGATGGTCCGAAGATGGCACGCAACACTCGTCTCGACATGGCCTGGGAATACACAAATGGCGCAGGAATCTTTAGCAAAGCCTCAGCTCTCGAATTGGTAACCTCTAACCTGGACCATCTGCTTGGATTGTCCAGTTCCTCTGCTGAGGATGCGAGTTGGGTTGCATTCGAAGGTAACCCATTCGCCTTACAAGCTAAGGTTAGAGCGGTTAGGGGAGAGAATCGGTCCTACGTTCACATCTTCTAGAGCACTTCAGCTTTGATGCGCTTCGGCTTGTGCATATTGTTCAGAAACCAGACTAGCTTATAGAATGAAGCCAACACCATTGACTGTAGATGATAGTCGATCCGCAGGTTGTAGGTGCCGTTCAGATACGACAAACAGTTCGACAGCATGGCATCTGGAACCTTTGGATCGACTAACAGATTTAGAAAGATACAGAAGGAGCTGTTGAGCAAGCTTCACATAAACCTTGAAAATTACAGTTTTGGATACATGATGCTGCCGGATTCTCTCATACAACCGGTAACGTAGCGACAATACAAAGATACAAACGCGAATGCTTTAACAAAGGCAGCCACATCAACCGTCACCAGGCTACGACAATCTCACATCTGACCGCCCATGCCGATCGGACCCGCTAGCATTTGGCTAGGATGTTGTGAATTTGGGTTGAAGGGGCGAGACTCTTGCATGTTCTGGGTATAATGCTGATGAGGGTGCGGATGTGGAGGACCATGCGGATGCGATGGTGGCTGCGCCTGAGGTATCGGTATTGGTACATGAGGCGATGGCGGCATGGACTGATGCTGCGATTGTTGTCGCTGCATTTGTTGAGATTGCAGATTAGGATTGGCTTGCGAGGGATTTATATAGTGAGTGGCCTGAGTGGGATACGAATAATTGATCACTGGGACCATTGCGCCTGATGGAGGCTGCTGATTGTGGGGACCAGATATTGATTGCGCCTGATAATAGTGAGAGCCGTTTGCTTGGACTTGTTGACCATACTCCGAGTATTCATTCTGATGAGGTTGGTGCTGTTGATGATGATGATGATGATGTGGCGGCGGCGGCGGCGGCAGCGGCGGGCGATGAGATATCGGGAACGCACTTGATATCGGCGACACCAGTGAAACTCCAGGCTGTATATCGGCCTGAGCGCTATGATGCAACATGACTGATGAGTTGCTGCCATCGCCGTCGTTTGCCGAAGTATGGCTTGGGGGAATTCTTTGCATATTCGTGGGAACAGCAGGGACTGGGGGTGGTGGCTGATGAATATCCATGTCATTCTCCGCATATGGCCTATTGCTTGACGCTGCCATACTGCCTTCGGATATTACGCGCGAGCCTTTTTTCGCTGCTCCACTGGCTGCACGCTTAACCTTTTCGCTCGCCCTTCTTCGACTCTGGGCCGCCCCGGCGCCTCCAGGCTTGCTGTCTTTCCCGTCGAGTATCGGTTTGCCCTGCTTTTTCTTCTTTGGCGTCGTGGGGTCAGAAGCCGAAGCCGACGCTGCAGCGAGGTTTGCCAATTCCTCCGCATTCAATTTCAAAGGACGAATGGCCAATTCGCTTTTGTCTTTCTTGCTGCCCGTGGGCGCTGACGGAACTTTCAGGACTTCACCGTCCGGTCCAAAACCTTCCGGTGCATTTAAGCATGCCTAAATTCGAGGTGCGAGCGTCAAACTGTGTACTGTAGGATGTCGCTTTTATCGGGCTTACCTGTATTAATTGCTGACCTGCTGGTTGAGTCACCATTGGCGACATCTTCGGCGTAGTGTATGTATAGCACAATCCCGTTTCGGAGACAACCAAAAGCAGCACCTGAGTCCCCGTCAGGATTGAGAGCTCGTACGCCTATTGGTACCAGCAAATACGAATCTCAGTATCTGAACAAGATCGGAAGGAAAAGTGTCCATACCTTTTTCATGATACCAGCTTTCCGCTTGCTGAAAGTGATATGCCTTCTAGATTTGTCTTCAATGTATTCAATCTTGATTTTACGACGCGCATTGTCGTCATCAATATCACCATCTCCCATGGTATCGACGTCAGCGTTCAAGCCTGCCTCCGTTTCGTCACCTTCCAAACCCGACGATGAGTCCTTCTCTTTTCCCTTGGCAGTTCTTTTCCCCTGTCTACCTCCGGGAGGAGCACTCGAATCGGAGCTGCGCTCCCCCCCAGTCAGATCTTGCTGGGCATTCGGTAGTCTCTCGAACACTGAATTGGTGGCTGAAGGATAAAATATTCAATTATCGCATTGCAGACACACATTGTCGCACAACTTACCGTCTTCTTCTTCGTCCTCTTGTCCAGTTTCTGCTTCAAACCGATCGAATGTCTGGATTTGTAGTGGTCTCACAGTGTTATGGGCTTCATTTGCGTGAGCAAGGTTCTGAAGGTGAGCTTCACTGGGTTCGTGCTTCACATCGGAAATGGTGAAGAGTGGTGGAGAAGAGATAACGTCTTCACGTGTCCCTGATGGAGTTGCAGATGACGATGCGTGTAACGCCTGCGATCCAGCCCGTTCTTCAAATCCCTTGGACGGGACTGGTAAGACCGCCGGGGGGAATCGCGGAGAGATCACATCGACCGCCTTCGGCAAGTGAACCGAGCCAGTATAGGGTGTATTCCCGTTGACATGGTGATGTTGTTGCATAGCCGCGGCGTATCTTTGTTGATCGACAGAGCGGATGCCAGACTTGCTACTAATCTTGGAGGCGCGCGGAGTGGCATCGGCGGTGGAAGCTGATTCGCTGTCTTCGTTATATATGTCCGTATTACCGATGTTACGAGACCCAACGGCTTGCATACTAACTGTACCCATCCCGTAATTTTCATCGAGGTTGCGGTCACCGTCTACGTCCATATTGGGAGTAAGCCCATCAAGCCTGGTACCGAAGGCGGTGTCGCCATGCGATAAATCATCTGGGACGAAGGTGATTACGCCCGGGTCTTCTGAGCTTGAGTGAGCAAGAAAGTGGTTCAAATTTTCCCTGCTGTCCATATCCCCCATGATGTTATGAACACCGTTGTCGCTCTCGGGATCCAGGGTATTGAAAGGTCCCGGTGAATCTCCATCGTCGTTGATGTAAGAACTGGCATCGAATGATTGATTTGGATCGTCCTCCAGACCTCCCTCGTTGAGAGGGTCCTGGCGTGCGAAAGACATCGATGAGCTCTCGTGGGGAGATGTCGAGAGAGTTCGAGGTGTTACGAATTCGACGTGGTGGCCGATCAGACTAGGTAGGGGTTCTCTGGATCTTGTTGAGATGTCCGGAGTAATTGAGTGGCGTGTACTTGGCGGGGTGTGGATAGATTGGCGCAGAATGGCTGGACAGGGAGCAGGAAACGGAGCGCCATAAAGATAGTGCCGGAGGGGGCTGGAGGGACTGTTGTTATTGTTGTTGTTGTGTTTGTCGGGGCCCAGCTGCCGCCGCTGCCGGGCGCGTCTGAGTCGAGCCGATAAGGCCAGGCGACCGAGTCTGTCTGTGCCCACGTGATGACGTGGTGCAGCAGCGAGTCGGTGTCATTCGCTGTCAATCAACGAGAGCGATGCTATGAGCCTGTTGCAGAAACAAAATCTGCCTGTAGCCATGTTGATACAGATCGCGCACGACGGCAAGCCGTAACTACATGAATACAAGTATCTCAAAAGACAGCTGCCTATCAATGGTACAGGCGATTAATACTTGGCCAAAAAGTTGTCCAGAGAAAGATTTTGGTATTCGTCTTCGGCTGGGAGTTCAGCGAGTCTGGCAGGGGAAGGGAATGGAGATCTTAAGTCTAATATTCATGCTTTGCTACAGCACCAATGTTTCGACATACCCTTCAAGCCCATGGGATTTCGCTGGCTGATCTTTCTTCTGCGGCTGATCTCGCTTATGGCCGTCGCCAGTATCGGCATCAAACAGATCCAGGAGTTGATCCGTGTTCATCGTGTCCAGACCAGAGTTCTGTTCATTTACGACCGTGTTCGCAATGCTCAACTTGAATCTTTGCAGGCTATAAGGTGACGTATTCAGTATATCAGAAAGTTTCGAGGCAAGACGATTTTCCGTACCTCATTATCTTTTCTTCTAAAGTGCCACGCGTAATCAATCGGTAGACATTTACTACCTTTTTCTGTCCAATTCGGTGAGCACGATCCATAGCTTGAGCGTCCTTCATCGGGTTCCAGTCGTGGTCCATGAAGATTACCGTATCGGCTCCGGTCAACGTCAAACCCAATCCACCGACGCTAGTGGTAAGAAGCAGAACATCGATACTGGGATCATTATTGAATGTTTGAACGATGTCGTGCCGACTGAGAGGCTCAGTGGACCCGTCCAGACGCATATAGCTCACGCTCGGCATAGCTTTGGCGAAAAGCTCATGCTGAATGATATCCAGCATTTGCTTAGTTTGCGCGAATATAAGCACTCGGTGATTGGCCGTAGTATCGATAGCTGAAGGGTCGTCTGCGACATTGTGATCATGTCCAATACCACAGTCGAGGAGTAATTGTCTGACGAGAGTATTTGATGAGCAATGCGCACTATCACATGTAAAGAAAGTCAACTTACCGCAACGCCACAAGCTTGGGGCAATGTGCCAAATCGAGTGGGTCTTTTGGCGTGTGCTCCTTGTCTTTGAACCACGCTTCTTGAACTTTCTGTCGGTACAGTGCGACATCCTGATTGACGGCTAACAGCGGGTGATTGCATAGTTTTCGCAAAAATTGCAAAGTCTGAAAGACATGCTTTTGCGGCTCTGCATTGTCTGCCTTGAGAGAGTCGGTATTGTGCACGATTACCTCTTGGATCTCCTTGGCAGCTCGAGAGGAGTGAAACTCATCGTACAGAAGTTTCTGTACGCTGGAAAGTTCGCAATAATAATCCTGAATGATTTTGGGTGGGAGGTCGTCCAGGACATCTTCTTTCAGTCTTCGCAACAAGAACGGCAGTACTTGTTTGTGCAGCGCGTCCAATGCAAGCGTAGCTGTTCATGGGAATATTGGTGTCAACGGCTTGGAAACATCGCAATGGACGATATCGAATATCTCACCTGCTTCCGATTGTTTGGATGATGCCTTCCCTTCCCGGTTCGCCAAAATGGGCTTTGAAAACCTGTCATTGAACTGCTTCTCCGATCCTAGAAAGCCTGGCATTAGGAAGTCGAAAAGGTTCCACAGTTCCAAGACATTGTTCTGAATTGGAGTTCCAGACAGAATTATTCGATGATTGCTCTGAAGTGTCTTGATAGCTATGCTGAGTTTACTCTTGCCGTTCTTGATGGTGTGCCCTTCGTCGAGTACACAGTAAAGGAAAGGTATCCGCTTCAGGACATCAATGTCCGCACGTATCACCTCATAGGACGTAATAATGACGTCGTGCTTGGATATCTGGCCTCGCAAACTCTCTCGGTCTTTGGTGGACCCGAAATATTTGAACGGTTTCAGGTTGTCCGAAAACTTCAGAATCTCGTGAAACCAGTGACCGATCAACGTCGGAGGGCATATGATGAGAGATTGAAGAGGTTGCACATTCGGGGATCCGGTGAAATCGCAAAGTGATCGTCGTTCGTGATGCTTGCTAGATATAATGCAGATAGTTTGCAAGCTCTTGCCCAGCCCCATATCTAAAATGAATGTTTTGATGAGCAACGGCATGTCCCTTAAGAGATCAGTTCACAACGCACCGTCGCAAAGAATGCCGTGCAATTGATATTTGGCCAGAAAGGCGAGCCAATTAACACCATCACGTTGGTACGGACGTAATTCCGCCTTGATCTGAACAGGCATTGTGTAGGGATCGACCTTGCGATTGTTCATGAGTTGCTTGAGAAACTCGCGTTCCTTCTCGCGATGAGTGAGCAGTTTTGGTGGAAGTCCTTCAGGGTCCGGTATGCCCTCCTACCGCAAACGGAGGGGAATGAGAATGACACGTAAGCAAGAGTGCCTCCACTAGTTTTATGATGCTTACTTCAAGTGGCATGAGCTTGATCAAAGTGGCGAATACACTGGTCGCAAGCAGACGTATGTCGCTTGACCCATCAGACATCCGCCCAAGCACTGGTATCACCAAAAACAAAATGTAGGGCAATACCTTGATTTGCAGTCTCTGCACGACATCTCGTAGATCGGAAGGGTCATAATTAGATCAGGGTATCGCACACAATTCTTTCTACTTACAGTAAATCGCTTCCATAGCACCGCTTCTGTTAACCTCGTTCACGGCATCGCCCAATAATGGGAGCACTTTCTCTATAATGAAGAGCATGCCGAAAGTGGGCATGGTTTCGCATATTGTCGCAAGCGTCTTCGCCGCAACGTTCCGTAATATAGTCCGAGGCGCACAGAGGACGTCCAACAAAGGTAGGAGCAATGAAGACAGCTGCCCATGTAAACCCGGAGAAACGCAGGGCACGAGAACTTGCAAAACAGTCAAGCAATCAATTATATCCTGCCCCTTTTCCGTTGACAGGTCGTCTGGGGAGAAACACTGCGTATTAGCAACTAGTTTCTCGAAGCGTAACATTTGAGATCTTACCCCAGTTCTGCGTGTGCGCGTCAGATAAGGCTGAGCTAACGATCTCGAAGAGGCGCGGCACTTTTTCAAATAGGTCGTCACTAAACAAGTGCGAAATGGCCTCTAGGGCTCGCTCAGCCCCATCACCTGCACATGCCGTATTCGCTTTTTCGTCAAATGTGACTCCAGCGTATTGAACAGTGTCAGCAACTGCCTTCCTGCTCTCCGCCAGTTTGCGTTCCTCCTGCAGAGCATATATGCCGGATATTGTTCCTAACACAGTAAATGACGGCGTACGGGCCGTGTCTTGACATATGAAACTCGCCAGATTATTGACAATTTTACTAACGGGTGCCGAAGGTAACGCAGTCTCCGGGTCTAGGCAGTTTTCAATGAAAACTGCGATAGCGTTGGCAGCACGTTTTTGCATGCGTGAGTTTGGTTCGTTCTAGAAGTTTCAGAATTGTCAATTCGATGGACAATCGAGGACGATCCGAGCAGTCATCTTACTTTGATACCTTTCATCACATTTTGGATGATAGGGTTCAATCGAGGAGGAGTGACCTTCATCCATACCAACGCCGCAGCAGCCGACGTTGCCACGCGGTTATCCATACCGACTCTCGAACGTTCGAATTGTAAGACTGCCGTCTCCAGTCCGGTTTTCCTGTCTACCAGCTGTTGACGTAAATTTGAACGCCGTGAAGAAGTCTGCATCAGATCATCGAAAGTAGAGCTAATGAACTTTTTGACATCCGCTAGCGAAATACTCTCCTGCTCCGGCGGAGATGTATCCGGTGCTTTCCTGGATTGTTCAAACGTCAACCTAATAGCTGTCATCTCTTGCTTGATTGATGTTAGATCCTTCGTGATCTCATAATACGCCTCGGGTATGCTTCGCTCAGTGAGTTCCGCTAAAGCAGTGATCAAGCGGGAGGCGTCTGGTAAACCATCAGCAAATGAGATGGGCGTTCGGTTGACCTGCGCCCATTCTTGTACGAAAATTCCGCACAGGGTTAATTGATGAGAGCTCGTTGACATCAAAAAGCTCGAAACCAGATTGGCGAACACGATCTACATAAGAAAAAAAAAAAGGCAAACTCAGCATTGCAGGACATACTATCAGCCAATCTGCACCGCAAGCTCACATTGGCGTCCCCTATCTCAGCGACTTTTGCCAGTGCCACGATCGCATCAATGCGATTATGGAATACCAAATCTTCGCTGACCAGGCTAAAGTCAGATGATATGACGCCCTTATCGATGTTGTGTGCTTCTGGCTCTTTCCTTATCCCATTGTCCGCGGCAGCAAATGCCCCTGGAGGATATCCGTCGACGGTCGGAATAAGAGCGAGGTTGAACCATTCTTGGATGAACGGTTCGAAGCAGGTTTTCCCCAGATCCGATTTTTGTGCCAGCCTGAGGGCATCATTCCATGCTTGAATTGTAAGATGTCTAACATCTGGTCGCTCTTCCAGAAGGATGTTGCGAAACAACAAGTGTACGATTTGCGGCGTGATCCACCCGTTTGGTAGTTTCTCTGCGCAAAAAAATGCAGAAATTGTACGGACGACTGACACTCTCACTGTCGAGATTGTATGTCGGAAATACGGAAACAGCCGAGGAATCAACTGCCGCAATGATCGTCTGCAAACGAAACATGTTAGTTCCTTGATATTTTGGATGAACAAGAATGGACTTGATACTTGCGCACCTCGTTCTTCCTTCACATAGATTTCGATAACTCGGGATGTAGCAAGAAGCCGGCCTAGAAGAGCACACACTTAGCGGGAGCTCTAGCGATATGATTGCTCATTTGTGAATTTACTCAGAAGCTCCATAACGGAAGCGATACTACTATTCAGTTCGTCGGTTTCCTCGAGAAAGGTATTCCAAAGCACATCAAGGAGTTTCAATAAGGCCTCGTGTGACAACCTTTCGGTTATTACACCCGCGATTGGTAGCAAACATGCTGCGGAGACCGCTCGAACATCATCATCCGCGTCTGCTAAACTGTTCGAAGGAAAAGAATGTAAGCGCTGTCTGTCATACCATTCCACTACTGGGGGACTTGTGCATACCCAAGCAAGCTGCTCCGCAGAACGCCCTCCATATAAGCATGCGACTCGTCACCATCCATTCCGGGCACCTCACCACTGATAAGGTCCGGTCGGACAGCTAGTTCGTACTTGAGTCCAAGAAGTCCGGCATGACGCAATTCCCAGATATGTTTCGCCGGGGCGAAACCCTTGCCTTCCGCATTTTTGGAGCTAATCCATTCTTGCAAGACCATATGCTGTAAGATAGAGTGGATTACCGCGATTGATTTCACGTCTAAATACCGCATGAGGCTAGCCAAGGCTTGACTGCCCGCTTCGCGGACAGGGGCAACGACTTGATCTCCAACAAAATCACCAAATCTGTCTACGGCTAGCATTTCGAGTAATACCGCTGCTAGGCTTCCAAGGGATGCATCGCGAAGCGAGTGGTTTTGGGATTCGGACAGGTTATCCATCATTCCGTAGGATTCGCCGTGTAGTCTAACCAAATCTCTCAACGCCAATGAGGACCCGTGACGAGCTTCCCACGCTTCATGACGCAGCTGAGATCCGAGATGCTGTATGACGGATGTCCAAATCGATCGGCTATAATCTATCGTAGGGGAATCAGCGTGTTTCGACGGGTTGACATTCGATGTATTCGCTGCGAAGCCTGGTTCGGCTTTTGTTGATAAGGCGGGACTCAAATCTGAGAGTACAGGCTTTGTGTCATCGACTGTTAAGCTGGATCCCGGAAGAATACCTCCGTCCGCGACAGCTCGGAAATCCAGACTACCAAGAGAATTTGCTTCTGCAATTGAAGCTGGTGAGCTGATGGTATCGTCACTGGAGCGCATCCTGAGTAGAAACAACTAGTTAGAGCGGACTCCCAAACATGATGCAAAAACTTACCTCATCGCTTCGTCTTTCGCTTGCTCTTTCGTCACAACGTTGCTTTTCAGTTTTCTCTTGAGCATCAAGACCTGTCGTCCGCTTAGGCCCCGAAAAATATCGTCCTCTTCTGGCAGCAAGGCCGAGCTGGAGGGAGAAGACGGTAGAGATGCAGAATGTACCTTATTCTTGCTTCCCTTTGGTCTTCCTGGTCGCCTAGGAAGTGGCTTTAGGTCGACATCTTGACCTCCGTTAGCGGGGCTAATCTCTGCTTTACTTTCAACATCACTATCCTCCCGCTTAACCCGCTTCCGCAACGGCGACATTTCGGACCGTATGCCTGTGCGAGGTGCGTCTTGAGATCGCTCTGGCTTTTTCGAAGATGCCTTGATAGGCCCTTGTGCGTCTGTGAGAGCTTCAATTTCGTCGTCGACGTCTACATCGCTTAGACTTTCGCTTTTCACAAGAGCAGAGTCGATACCCAGGTTTTCTAGAAAGGCATTTTGAACCGGTTCCTCATCTATGCGTCGTCTTTTGGAAGCCACTCTGCCTTGTACCTCAGACGACACTGTATCCGGTTGACGCTTCCCTTTCGCTTGAACAAGCGCTTGGATATCGAGATCTTGAATGCGAGTTCCGGGAACACTAACAATTGAGTTCAACGCGACCTGATCTGTTTGTTGGCTGTACGCTTCAGGATACCATAAAGGCACCGCCTCGGCGATGTGATTTAGTGCATCTACCGCGGCAAGTCGTGTTTCCATGGACTTGGAAGCCAAGAAGGGAAGAATCCGATATACGAGAGCCACCGAGTTTGCCCAACCATCTTCATATCTACTCCGGGCGTATCTGTGATTAGTTGTAAGATGTCTGAGTTCTTGCTTGATGGACTCGGTTTGAGTCTCGGTAGTAGGAAAGAACCGATGCGCTATGTCCCCCAACTGTTTGGCTGCGGTCTGCCTGACTGCAGCTGACGAACCGGTCTCCAGAAGCGCTACGATACGCTCCAACCTAGTCGGCGAATAGCACTCAGTGTCGCCCGTAGACATAGAACATAAATGGACATACCTCGAGGACATGCTGACGTTCGGATTACGTAATATGTGGAGAGCCCAGAGTGTGAGAGTGCGCTTGTGAGGGTGAAACACGCCTGCCTCCCTACCCGGCGCCGGGTTTATAAGCTGTTTATATAACGCGTTGCAGTTGTTGGACGCGGTTCAGCGGATAAAGCGCCGCGCTCAAAAAAGTTGACTTGAAGCGCGAGTGCCATGCCATCATGGCATATACATATCCACTGTCCTTTCAGCGTGAAGGTGCAGCTACCGCATAGTACGTCCACAGCTATGCAACGCTATACATAACACCGCAATAGTCCTGTCGACGGTCCATTCGAAAAATACAACTCTTTTCCTACAAGCAGCGACACTGCGGTGGTTAATAAGTTGAGCCAGGCTGATGGTATCGATGCGAGCTTGTTCTAGGCCGCCTGACTTGCCTTCGCAGAAACCAGGCCACCAAGCAGATGAGCAATATGGCACCTGCGATTCCGAAGCCTGGAAAAAAGTAACAGAGTGACAGCCTTGCATTAGCCTTCCTGCTCGCACTCCAAAGCAACAGAGTTCCATACCATACCTAACGCAGTCCAGAAGGCGGCACATTTCATGTTGAACAGCTCCTGACATTGAGTATCGTCCCTCTTGGTGAAGTATATGGGGACTGGAGCCATCGAAAGGGCGTGTATATGGCGAATGGATAAAAGAGTGGGTTGAATTGGAGGGAGATAATGTTTGGTCTTGTAACGTTCAAATTGAAGCAGAGCCGAGGCATAGCAGTTCCTCTATATCTTCAAAGCCTTCCGATACATTTAACAATGGCACTATTGACATTGAGGAGTTGCAGATAGATGTACTCGCGTGATGATCAATTTTCGCAAACTTGCCGGCGGTTTGGATCGTTCCGTCGTTCCGAAGGAACAATATATCGATCCACCGCTCATTGTCGGCGTCTACCGTAGGAGCGTAGATGCCGGGGAGCTGGAGGAATAGCTAGCCCGATAAAACTTCATGATGTCTGGATATTCACATGATAGGCTCGCAAATCCGTATTATAATATTCGAGTCAGTTTGGGTGTTCCCCAGGATCTTACAGCTGATCATACATAAAGCTATCGAGAACTAGGAATCCAAAAGAATCCAATTCAACAGTTCGGTTGTGACAGAAGAGCTTAATGGAGATAACTAATTTAGGCTGTCTTTTCAACTTCAGATTCTTCCACTTCACCTGAACGAGGGTTGAAACCAGGTCAGTCGTAGAAGGCAAGGAAGGGACGAGATGAATCCTTCTTACCGGCAGCGACAGATGATTCGGTCTCTTCACGGGCCGGGGCTTTCTCCTCTCGACGGCTCAAGTTAGTGTTAGTACCGACAGCAGAAGGCGCGTCGTTACTCGTGTGAAGGTCAGATTCCGCACGTCCATCAGCCTTCTTTTCCAACTGCGTGGTACGACGATATGAGTGTACGATCATCCACTCGTGAGGAAGTACACTTACAGCGAAGCCGTTGGAACCGATCTCAATGTTGGAACCCTTGCCAGGCTGAGAGTAAGCCGGTACAGATTCGGCGCCGGCAACAGGACCGAGGTCAACACCAGAGACGTGATGCTCCCTGTGTTCAGCCGCACTGCTGGCTTGTCCTCGGGCAACTTCGTCCTCTTCCTCCTCTTCGACAGAAGACCCATCGTCATCCTCCTCGTCCTCGAGTTCTTCTTCCTCATCCTCGGATCGGTATCTGCGAAGCAATGACAAAATCAGAAACACTGCTTGCGGTCATTTGTGAAATGTGCATTCACTTACCCGACTGTTCGGACGGCTTGAGCCACAACGCCATCTCGCTCCATTTGTTCGCTTGCAACAAGGTACCTAGCGACCAACATTCGGAGGTCGTTCCACCATTCCATAAGCTCTTCGTGGCTTCGCGCTCGGAAAGTGTAAGCAGTTTCGCTCTTGCCGCTCATTTTGCCAAGGAAACCGCCAGAAGAAGGAGTCTTGCCGTAAGCGGATGTACCGTCTTTCCTGCCTTCAATGTGGAACTTATGGGATTGAGCAGTGGTCGGGGACGATGGAGGGCCAAGAGTACACGCAGGCAGGAACAAGGACCAAACAGGGTGGGTGGAGTGAGAAGGATCCGACGAGGCGTACTCGTGCAAGTAACCGGACGGAGTCAAAACATAGTAACCTTCCTTGTAAGCCTTGGTGAATCGCTTCTTTCGTTCGAGGAGACCGACGTGAACAGGTTGAACCGAAGGGTCGTTCTTTCCGGGGTAATCGATCAAGTCGGGATTCCTCAACGGAGTCTCCGGGTCAAGCAAGTGATCGGATCGAGCGGCGAATGCGACCCATTCTCGGTCAGGCATGAGCTGTGCCATATTAACACCAAGAGTTTGCCAAGTTTCTTGAACACTGACGGACATTCGTGACTGCCACTCGTCAAAGGTTTGCCAAGCCGATTGAATGGAACGAACAATGCCTTCTTCAAAGTGAGCAGAGTTTTGTTGCATGATGACAATCGACTTTTGCAAGGCGTTTTCCTCGTTGACCTGTGATGGGGAGATTACTATCAGTGAGGAAATCACGCACGGTTATTGGTTAAGAAGCTCACCTGTCTCTGTAATTGCCTGTGAACAGCCAAGTTGACCGCGAAAGGATCTTCCTTGCTAGTAACGCTCATGGGGGTGTTGGTTACGGCGCCGATAGCCCGTGCCAGGTCGGCGATTGCCTTGGTAGAGAGTTCACGTTCTTTGGCGACCGAAGCAGCCAACTTCCCGGTATCGTTTTGAACGTTCTTGATGTGTGCTTTGATCTCGGTTCGAAGCTTCTGCAAGTGCTGAACAATGGACGAGTCGATAGTTCGGGACAGGGAAGAGTGGGAATCGGCGATGACTCGTGTCTTGTCTCGGATACTGTAGAATACATCCTGTAGACATGGTGGCTGTGTTAGAATCGAGACATGAGTTTGATGAGAACACGGGCGACGTACTTGCATGCCGCCTTCTCCCAAGAACTGGTTGCCAGCCCGGAATGGGACTTGAATGACTGCTCCCAGCTTTGTCAACTCCTTGGAGGTGTTGGCTTCAATGTCCGCTACACCCTCGAAGTAGGCTAAGAAGAAACGAGTTGTAGCGATGAGTAGGGTGTATTGATGCAGTCTAAGCTAGTTCACGCGCTTACCAATGAGCATCTTGACGATCTGCTTCCAAGCTGTGAAACGGTCAATCAAAATATCAGAAGGCTTGAGCTCATGGGGAGCGGTGTTCTTCTTGATCTGCAAAGATGGACCAGATGTTAGGAGGGCGATACTGCAGCGGGGGATCGATAATACTCACCAAGGACTGGTTCCTGGACATGGTGGAACCCTGTCTCCTGGAGACGGAGGTGGTTCGCGACAAGGCGTCATCGTTGTTGCCGCCGTAATGAGACATGGTGGATGGTGGTGCTGCTGTAGGTTGATGAATTGATGGGGGAGAGCGATGCCTGTGAGCGGGGCGCAATCACATGAGGGCAGGCATATATGCGCGTTGGCCGGGAGCGTAAGACGCACGACGTCATCTCCGCCCGCGCTAGCGACGCGCAACTTCCCTTTTCGGCTCACGATTACGTCTGCAGATGCTGGAGGATCCGCGGTGCGCGGGCCCGCTTGTTTACTTTGTCGGCGCCCGGACTCATCCTCCACCACCTTCCTCTCCTCCCGAGACGGATATCAGCACATGCCACCAGCGGTACCGCCGCCAGAGCACCAGTGATGCTGCCATTGCCGGGCCTGTCCGTATCCACCGGTCAGACACGAACGATCAATGGCGCAGTTCCAACAGCAGCAGCCTGCAATGCAGCAGGGAGCACCTACGCAGCAGGTTCAGCAAGATATGAGCGTCATTCTGGTTACTGCTGGCTGTCAGTACTCTTACCCCTTTGCTAAAGATGCCTGTGGAGTCCGGTGCTAATCTTTCTCCATCGAAAACTCTTCGCGCGGTCACAGACGATCATACCATTCGCTTCTGGGAAGCTTGGAGCGGCATATGTGGGAGAACTATCAATCAACAGCCCCATTGGGTGAGTATGGCTGTCCTAGTGTGCTGTATCTTACACTACCAATATCGAATCTGTCAACTCCTAGAAACAAGTCAACCGTCTAGCAATTTCTCCTGATAAGCGGATACTAGCCGCAGCTGGATACAACGCAGTGCGATTATACGATATCAACGATAGGGCTAGCAATAACCCAGTACGATCCCTGTATTCGCCGTCGGTTTGCACTGCTGACTCGGCTCGCGAACCCTCCAGATAGCAACTCTGGAGTCACATCAGGGGAACGTGACGGCTATAGCATTTCACTGTGAAGGCAAATGGCTGGCCACGGGCAGTGAAGATGGTACCATTAAAATCTGGGATACCCGGTAAGTCCCTATCAAAAAAGCTCATGCAACCTGCACAGCTGGCATATCCAGCTAAACCTTGCGTCGTTTATTGCGTCTAGTACGGCCGGCATTCAACGAGACTACTACCATGGCTCACCAGTAAACGATGTAGTTGTGCATCCGAACCAAGGAGAGTTAATATCCTGTGATCAAAATGGAAGCGTCAAGATATGGGATTTGGGCGAGAATAGCTGCACGCATGAGCTTGTGAGTTGGGCTTCTCGTAGTCTTTTTGCGACGTCAATTTCCAACCAACTGCCCTTCTCAGGTACCAGCGGAAGACGTGCCAATACGGAGTGTCAGCATCGCCTCGGATGGAGGGACTCTAGTTGCCGGAAATAACAAGGTATATCCGCGTAGCTGATCTAGGTCGATGGGGATGCTAAACTTTCCGGTGTCGCAAATATGCATGCGTTTTAGGGCAACGTTTATGTCTGGAAAATCAAGCAAGGAAACGATCTAGTAGACCTGCAGCCAGTGACCATGTTCAATGCACACAGCAAATACCTAACGCGATGTCTTCTCAGTCCCGATACAAAGTGAGTCAATTCCTACAGGTCACAGTGACTGTTCCTCATATTTTCTCCTTGTTTCAGACATCTTGCGACTTGCTCCGCTGACAAAACAGTCAAGGTCTGGTCCACCGAAAATTACGAGTATCGCCTTGAACGAACTTTGGAAGGCCATCAGCGGTGGGTCTGGGATGCGGCATTTAGTGCCGATTCTGCATATCTCGTGACTGGTAAGCTGTATGCGTGAAACATGGTCAATTGCACGTTTGCTGAGCTTTCTTCGCTTATGCCTCTAGCATCTTCTGACCATGTGGCGAGACTATGGGATCTCAATTCAGGAGAAACCGTTAGGCAGTATAGCGGGCATCACAGGTTAGTCTATTGCTTGTTAACTTTTTAGCTGTAACTTTCGCTGAATCTGATTGCGTTGCTGGTTCCTTCAGAGCCGCAGTCTGCTGCGCCTTGAATGATATCAACCTCACTTGATTAATGAACGTTACCATAGTATGCATCCTTGCCGACGTTTTGACAGTTGTATCGCCTATTTGGTTTGTAGCACATAGGGAAAACAGGTTGAATATCAAGATAGAAGTACTCGCTAAATCCTTCTGTGGAACTTGAGTTGCGATTGAACAGCTCATCGAAAGACAGATGTTGTATGTCCGTACACAGAGGCAGGGTAGCAAAGAAGCTGGTTATCAGCTAAAAACCAAAACAAACGGATGAGGCGCGTTCGGAAGCAAACGCTTCAGGTGAAACGTTGCGCGCCGCTGGAGAACGACGGCGCAGCGAGCATAGCCATTGACAAGCGCGGGAAGTTAGTCGTACAATCAGGTCGAGTCAGCATGATTATTGCATCTCCCCATCGCTCCAGTTCCGTCACTCAACGCATCGCATAGACCCGTGGCACACCTCTCAGCTACTCATCTGAACACCTGGTCGACCGCGCCATGCTTTCAGTATATTCGCTCCTTGCCCTCCTGCTGGCCTTCGGCTCCCCTGCCTTGGCGCAAATCTTCACTACCACTTACACCTGGGTCGATGGTGACACTGTCGTCCTCAGTCAGTCTACCAATGCCTTGGGAAACACGATTGCTCTTGAGACTCTGTAGGTACCGATGCTTCTTTACTTGCCCCGGAAGAGGTCAAAGGGAGATCTATCGGTCGGACTGATTCGTTGTGTTTTGCCTATTTCGCTTTCGAATCGGATTCTCCCTCCTGTAGGTCCAGGATCACGACTGGACGGGTAGCAACGCCTACCACTCCACTCGTACCGGGAGTGCCTACTTTGACTACCGCCCAGACCCCTACATCTTCCACGACCGGTCGACCTACAACCACACGACCGTGAGCTGGCTTCGTTGGTTACCTGAAACTGGAAAAGCGATGGCTGATCCCAAGAATACAATATGACTGATTACCACAGTGCCGTCGTTCAATACACACCGACCCTTGACACATCGACTTCCACTTCGTGGTACTGGTATACCGTACGTTAATTATGAATACGTGCATCGGGATTTGAAGCTGACATTGACAATCCATTTCTAGAGCAACGGTGTCGAATACTCGACTTGGTTCTCACCTGTAAGCAAGATGGAGTTAGTGACGCATGATTATACCAGCTGACATTGATTGTCCTCATCAGACCTTCACCACCATTTCTTCGGCTACACCTGCTCCTTCCGGATCGATTCAAGACTACTCTGAGTACATGTCCAGCGTCAACGCTGGTGCATCTTCAGCGTACGCCAATTTGGCAAGTGGAGCCGTTGCTCGCGGAGACAGTTTAGCAGCATCTGTTGCGGCATGGGCGCTCTCCTTTACTGCAATTGGTCTGGGTGCTTTGGCCATCCTTTAGACATAGAGAGAAAAGCTACCCGTCATACCGGAGCGCTTTGAACGGACTTTTTGAGGCTATGCCATTGGAATGCATCACCTGTGCTGCATGTTCACGACAGGCGAGCGCCGTTATTACTACTTCTTCCATAAATTGTATCCTTTTCAGTTACATATTCAATCTTCATGTCTTTCCCGCCCGGAGCAATATATGTCGAGATCTCTCTAGATACCTTCGTATGCGGGCAAATTGATAGCAGGTGGTGATCAATATGTCAATGTTTACAAAGCACCGTCACCAATCGTCACAATCGTGTTTGGCTCCTGGGATGTCGGTGAAGCTGGAATGAATCAGTCGTATTGCGGAACCGTAGTGAACGTTTTTCTTTCTTGGTTGCCAGAAGTAAGCGAACAGTTCGACTTGAGTGGGGACACGAAACCATGAAGGCTTCTCATACTTCTAGACAAACCTATCATACGAGGTCTTGGAGTCATAGGTGTTTCGGGTGGCAAGTCTCGAAGACCGATTTGATCCAGATACGAACCAATAGCAATAGGCTTTTTGTATCCAACACAAGTCAATTCCTCTCGGGATTTCATGGCGGGCCGTGCCCACGGCATTCCTTTCCTGCTCTCAGCAGATTCAGGACTTGCGCCGAGGTGCTGGACATCAGGCTCTACGGTCATGAATGCTGGCGGAAGAATATCTGGACTGGTTATGGATCTGACAAATATTTATGAAGACGGCCCAATCACTTACTTTTACTAATGAGCGTCTGTTTGTTGAGCCGGGAGCACGATTTCTGGAGCATGACCTCCTGAACAGGTGATTCAAGCGTGTGAAGAGTTGGTTGCGGGTAGGGGAAGCCCTGACCTCGCTCGAATTCTTCTTGCTGCGATAGGGAAGCATCTGTAGTCATCTTCCTCTCCGCGCTCGTCATGTGGTCGCATAACAGGGGCAGTGGCAGAGCCTTGTACTTCTGGGCAGATAGCTTGGGCGTAAGGGGATGGTCGATACGAGAAATGACAGGTGGTCTTGTCGAGATGCAACTTTGGACTGTCTGGCTATAATCCAGCATTACCGATGGTGTAATCCGATTCGATACGTTTCCTTTGGAAGCCTTCTGACAATCCCTAATAGAAGGGTGCTTTCTCTCCAAGAACGCTGACTTGCTCGCGATTCGGGAGGTTCTGTTTTGCAGATAATCAATGTTCTTCTGTGCCCGTTTTGGGCGTCGTATTGGGAGGCCTGTGGGCGATCGAGGTTGATGTGCTATTGACGAACGTCAATAACGGCGTCTGGAACGGAAAGTAGTTAGTCAGAGAAGACTACAGACTCACTTGCCGCCAATTTCAGCAAATCGAGTAGAGCCTCTGGCTGCTCAATCATTGCTGACAAAGGCTTCGATTTGACCGATGATGTGGCAAACATTATCGGCGGGCAAACTACGTCTGTAAAGATGGGGTAAATCTGCGGTTCTAAAGGATCTGGATTAGTATCGCATGAACTTGAGCTTTCGTTCACGGCCGGAACTTGCGTCATGCTTGAGGGGTCGCGATTTTGACGCGGTTTCAGCTGGATAGCCGGAAAAAGTTGTGGCCTGAGTTTCCCGCCTTGAGAAGCCAAAGGAGAAAGTGCTGGCGTTGAGAGCAAGCTGTTGTGCTTTTCGGGTTTTTCGTCTGTAACATCCGCGACGCGACTGTTCCCATTTCGAAACCTAAACCTGATTGCATGTAATTGAGAGCTGGATCGCGAGTCGGCATTGTTTCCACTTCTTCTATGCGCCATCTTTCTGGCTGTGCTGAGTTCCACAAACCGCAAGGCTCGATAAACTCTTCCAGAGTCAGCACCTCTTATCTTGCGCGTACTGATCCCTGCGGACGCCTTTTTGGAGGTTGTGGAAGCCGATCCCTGCAATCGCTTGCAATTGAATTCAGTAAAAGGTCTATGCGATGGATTCTCCTCCCCATCAGACGTTCTCAATAACTCCGAATTCGGATCATTGTCAGCGGGACCATCATAGTTGCTTCTGATCAGTGTAGCATCGATAACGTTGAACCAGGGAATCCTGTGAAGGGATTTCTGTTTCACTTTCGGACCACCGGAAGCAAGTTCTTTCTTGAACGACAAATTGAGGTTGGGAACCATGTGTAATCGACATCTCTCATTCGTTCGGTCGGAAAGCGCTTGTAGTTGCATCTGGACCGCTGATAGCATAAAGGGTTAAAATACGAAGCTCCGGCTTGCATGCAACAAGCTGACTTGACGATTTGGAGCCCAATCCTCACCGTTTCTGGATGTTTGCTCACATTGCTGTGCGCTTTGCCCTCCTGCGATTTCTCCACATCTTTTGCCCTTCGAAGTCGAATAAGTATGCTTTGCCGGTGCATGGGATGGTGCCCTTCCCCTTTTTGCTTTCATTTCCACTACAGTTGTTAAAAGTCCGACGCGAGTTGAGTTCGCCAGGTTTCCCCCACTACCGGAGAGTCGCGAAGATGGGGGGAAGGATCCAGCTCTTTGAGTCTGGATAAGGAGGTTCAAAAGTGTTGCATTCGCAATCATAACATGTGTTAGTGGATGGGATAACGCTTCCATGTCAGGACGCAACAATTTGTTACTCACAGTGAAGCCTGCATCGTCGCCACCTCTCACATTCTGTTCGGTCGTGTTTTGTCGTTCCCCCTGCGTTTCGGGTTTCTCCACAAGTAGTCGGTATGTTTCGGCAGCTTTCAGCTTTAGGTAGCACGATTTGGGAAGTTCCTCATCAAAGGCAAGTCTGTACGACGATTCTAGGCGCCTAGGGATGCTTTTCTGTTGTGTGATGCAGCGTTTCAGATGGAACTCTGGGTGAGACCAGGGCAAGGGTACATACTTGCGTAGGCATCCCTGCGATGTGTAGGAATCTTGATGGTAGCGCTTTTCTGGTTGGGGATCCCCTTCTACCTGCAGAAAGACGGATGGTTGTCTGTGTGTCGCAGGACAAGTCGAGTTGAGGGTTGCTGGTCCCTAGACGCGACCGAATGAGCGTGGTGCCGATCAAATCAGACGCGGTCTCTCCAGGGGCTCAACCTGAAACGTGGGCATGATTTCGGAACATGCAAGAAAGGCACTATGGTCGCCCTCATGATCACTATGTACTATACAACAGATAACATCCCCGAGAACGCCGTTTGCGCAGTTAATCGTGTCTTTGCAGGGCTGCTGCGCGGATCTGGACATCAGATAGGGGCGTCAGCACGCAACTCTCTTGCCCAAGAGTGAAATCTAGGACGAGCCTTTTCCGATAATTTCATCCAGTAAATCTCCTCTTGTTTGTCCACCAACAGCTCTGCCCTCATGCTACTGTTGGATACGTCGGTATTGAGACCTTCTAATATCATTGACGCATGCGCTGGACGCTCGACCCGGACATATGCCTGTAGATGGAAAGATCAATAATGGAGAACACCAGGAACAGTACAGGGTTGCGCCCTACTGTAACTTGGCCTTTTTTCCAGTCAACATAATCAACTCTGTCACCTTTCAAGTAGGAGTCTAACTTCGCCTTCAATTCCGTCTTGTTTGTGTTTTCAAGTACATTGCGCAAGAAAATCAGACAATGGTGCGGATACGCGTCGCGTGAGCGTATCGTGACTTCTTCCCGGCGTATCTCTTGCTGCTCCGGCTGAACACAAACACTTTCGCCATCTTTAGCATGGCCGCTGCCGGGCTGGTTCAACATTTCGCGGACAAGTGCTTGATATCGCAAATACTCGATTCGAAGATCTTGTACACTCCCACTGATCGCGAAGTGAAAATCAGCTGGTAGCTCCACAAATGGTCTCTTAACTCACATCGTCTTCGCTATGCAACCAAGTCTGGACAGATGTCGAGCTTTCTGGTGACCGTGGTATGCGTCTTCATGAGAGATCGCTTTGCGAACAAACTCTGCCTTTTCTTTCGAGTTGAATACGACGACAGCGTGTCGCATTAGCTGAGACCGTTCCGATTGTCCCAAAGGGTCGGCAGGGGTGTCTGAGGGGATTCCACCAATACCAAGAACAGTAGTGGGATCTATGAGTGTAGGTTCAAGATCGGATAAAAGCCGCAGTATTCCCTCCTTTCCAGAAGCATATCGGGGCGGGACGTTTCCCTGTAGCGTCCGTTTGGCTTAGTCTTTAAAACATGGTCGTCTTTAGACAGTTGTCGAACTCACCAGAAATATAGAGTTCTGCTCCAGTTCGTCTCCTGGGATTCTCGCCCGTCGTCGGCCGTCTAGAAACTGAAACTCATATCCTCCTCCACACGGTTGATTGTAATTTGGGTGGTGGGACAGGTCCACAGAGGCAGAGTCCCATGCTGATCGACTTGCCTGGGATACCTTCGCGGTCGAGAATCTGACTCTGTACAAGCTGGATAACTTCGATAAGGCTGTCGCCACTGTAGCTGTCGAAAAGTTCGTGCCTCCCGGTAGCTGTCGAAGAAATGAGCTTATGTTGATGACTGAAAGTTTAACGCTCATTCGTCCGGTAAGTTTATTGTGAAAAAAGAACCACCATGAAACAGCCAAGCGCTTACAGCCTTGGGGAGTTCGAAGCTTGACTCTGAACTCATCAGATATCAAGCATTCTGTTAAATGGACCGTTATAAGCGACAATAAGAGCTTGAGAGCAGGCTCAGAAGGAATGTCGTTATTTGTGTTTCGTGATCCTGCTTCATCTTCATCGATTAAACGAAAGGCTTCAAATGGCGCGATTGGGCCATTCTTCGCTGACGTCGGCTTCTCTTTTCGCTTGGCAACGCTCCGAGGAACGAGAGATAGCATTCTCGATCAGCAGTTGCCTTGAACGCCTCTGAAATAGTCTGTGGCACATCATGTATCCCAAGCCGTGGCCTACGAGTTACAGTTAGGCTCGATCGTTGTCCGCTCATGTTTACACCAGCAGACTAGTCATTACACGTCATATATTTCCGCGTCGACCCCTCGACTCACAGAGATCCCCACTGTGAAAAGTCATCCCCTTAATTGTATGCCCTTGGCTAACACTACGCTTATGGGTATTGAATGAAATGCTACAGATCAGGCTATAGGTTCTGGACGCTTATGGGTAATAGATATAAAACACTGGATGAAGCCATTACATTCAAAGCACTCCTTCACATCCCTTATACTGCCATAACAAACCAATCCAAATCATGTTCCGACACCACATCCACTGCATCACTAGAGCTCTCTGTTGTAAATGACACGCGATATGTCATCTGCGACTCTCAGTCTCCTCCCTCCTTCAGCCATCAATCATCCCTCAATTCCATCACTCCTTTCTGATGGAGACTCGATGTCATCAACTCTTTTCTGATGGGCAGTATATAAGGATTGGAGGTTAGACCAACGGACATTAGATAGGAGGGGATGCCTCACACGTTATCATCACAACTCGTTAGTTGATACTAACATCTGTGTGCATCCACCTCAGTTACAACAGGTTATGGGCCCAGAGCTCTGAGTGGAATAACGCACACGACAACACTATCGCTACCAACACAGCTGTACCGAACAACATGTCTAAATCCCTTGTCAAATTGTATTCATGCGGGCTTCCCGATTCTGGAAGGCTCGGAGAACTTTGGCGATTGGCGAGAGCGAGTGATGGGATTGATGGTTGCCCAATCAAAGTGGTACATCGTCAAGGAAGTCGATGTCCCCCGCACATCTGCCTGCTCCCGCCGAACTCAGGATCGCCTCCGACAAGATACAGCTGATGACGCCATTGACGACTCCTCTTCACGATCAGCGGTCACCAACAACAATTTTGATTCGGATCGGAACGACGTATGTGGTCTTCTGTTCAGCACCACTACTCCTCAAGTCAAAGGTCAACTCACAGAAGAAGCGACCGACCCGTCCAATGCCGACGCTCAGCTCCTTTGGCGAGAACTCCACTCCGAGTTCGACAAGATGGATTGTCAAACGGCCGGTGACCTCCACCATCAACTGTGGAACGTCAAATTGAAAACCAATGGTGACGCCGTCAAACACCTGATTCACATGCGCGGCATCTTCAAGCAACTCACCATCGCAGGAGAAGCTCCTACGGATCGCATGCTCGCCCTAGCAATGCTGAAGAGCATTGAGCCCCAGTATGCTCTCGTCTCCTCAAACCTACGCCAAGTCAATCAAGTCACGTCAGCTCGCGTGCTGCAGGAGGTCAGGAAGGAATGGATCCGCCTCGGATCGCCTGGTTCCGGGACCGACTCAACTGCCGTGCCCAAGACCGAAGCTAACGCCACCTCCGCACCCTTCGGTGCTAAGGATAAACCCAAGGGTCCCAAGTCAGACCAAACCAAGACGCCCAAAGCTCCGAAGAAGTGCACTCACCACCCCGACTCGACCAGCCACGACACCAAGGATTGTTTTGTCGAGAAGGACAAGATGATGGAGCAACTCAAGAAGAGGATCGCTGAGCTGGAAGGAAAGGAATCAACTGCTGCAGTGGCATCCGCAGCCCACTTGGACGAAGAGGACGGTGCCTACTATCACGGACTAGTCGCTGAGCACACTGGTCTTCTCGGTAAAGTGATGGACGACTCCACCTACGTGATCGATTCTGGATCGGACGCGCACATGGTATGCAATCCACAACACATGTCAGAATGGGAAGAACTTAACGGACATCAGATTCGAACCGGTGGAAACAACATCGTCCAGGCTACTGACAAGGGAAAGCTCCACCGTGGCCCTCTTGTCCTTTCCGAGGTTCGCTACGCTCCTGGTCTAGGCTACAACCTCATTTCGGTTGGCGCTCTTGGTAATGCCGGATATCGAACTACTTTTGCGGACGTTCGAAGAAGATGAACTTACTATGTCAAGCTTGTATCAAAGGAAAGGGCCATACGTTGCCCCCTCCGCCTGTAGAGATATAGACTTGCAGTGAGGGAATGCATCCGCGTCATATACGTTCATTCCTTGACTATGCTTTACATCTACGATGCCGCTTACTTTA